>VOMN01133593.1:0-20893 GCA_014899125.1 Orchestia grillus | reverse complement strand
TGTGGCCATTCGAAGCCATTGGTAGCAAAGTGACACAACGCCAAGAGTTACAACAGAAATATCCCTCGGGTTCTCGTCCTTTTAACTATCCTCCAGGGTCTACAGTGATGGTCCGTCAGTACTCTAAGGGCACTCCGAAATAGATCCCTGCTACTACTATCGAGATGACAGGCTCATTGTCGTATAAGTATGAACTGGAGGGGGAAAGATCGTCTGTCGACATCAGGATCAAGTCCTTTCCTGTGAACCCTCTTAGCACTCTAGAACGGGTACTCAATCCGCACCTACGTCCGAAGAACGAGATTCAATCTCGGCCCAACGAGTGGTAGCCTGGCTGAAACGCCTTCCAGCCCTTCTCCCAGAGTGGAAGCAGAGGGGTGCAAGACGCTCTCGTTCAGCACACTGCGCAGGTCTAGCCAAACCCGGAGACCTGTAGTAAAGCTGAATCTCTTGAGTTGAAAAAAGTGGTTGTTCTAGGGAGTAGGGTTAAGGAGGGGTGGTTTTAAGTTAAGAAAGGAGGAATGTAATATATTGAGAATATTTCTAGAAACCTTCAAATTAATCAATAATTCTGGTAACATCGCGAGCTTCCGGGCGGTTCGTTCTCGGGCCAGGAAGCGAGTCAGTTACTTTTATTTCCCGATCGAGTATGGAGTATGTACTGGTGGTGTGTGTGTATATACGTATCGTACAGGTTGAAATAACTATACTACGACTAACTCTATTTCAATTCTGCTAATATGTCTGAATTGTGCCTTTTTATTCTACTTATTTCTCAATATTCCGTTCTAATATTGTACCATCTGATCCGTGTATTGGTTGTTATTAGTAAAGACCAAAGAAATGAGGTAAGCTTCTACTACTATAATAATCTATTCCTATGTACCATGTGTTAGATTGAAATGGATATGTATTAACTATTGCGTTGCATTCCTGGCTATAGCGGGAAATGCAATAGCTGAGAAGCACTCGTTTCCTATGCTGCAACGTTCTGGGCCGAAAGCCTGTTGTGCCAGGGTTATGGACAGGTCTTCGTAGTTCTGAGCGTCGACTTTACCGATTCCCTCAAAAGTATTGCGAAGTTGCAAGGTCAAAATAATCTGGGGTCAATACTGTGATATTCGAATAGGTCATCAATGTGAAGTACGAGAATACTTGCACTTCATCTTTCAAGATGTATCGTCCTGGGTTTTTTTTTTTCCTGCTCGCAATATTTTTCCTGATCAAAATGAATGAAAAACAGAACATAATAGAACTGCACTTGTATTTGACCAAGCGTAAATGACTTGGTTGAGAGGGAGAGCCAAGATTTCTCCAGCCGTGTCCCTGAGCTTGATTTGATTCTTCAGCGATTGCGTGAGGCAACAGTGACACTGGCGCGGTAGCCAATCGGAGTCGATGTGATTACGGGCAAGGAGTGACCCTGAGTAGGGGACCAGTGAGTCAAACGGGTGGTAGATAGAACGGTAGACTCAGGCTCGAGAAGATAAACCAATGACCGGGACTGCACCCGGTTGTAGGGAGTTGTAGCATGATGTAGCATGTACATTCCCAACACGGGCGTATGTTTAAGTAAAAGTTACGTATTAATTTACCATTTACACAATTCTAAAATATTTCTTAAATTAATTTTTCAGTCATGGCTTCTCATCAAAACTCAACATTGTTTTCCCAAATAACTCGAGATTAAAAATATCGTTCAAATAATATCTATTAATTAAATTAAGTTATTGATTTTATTTTTAATAACGAATCACGTTCAATGAGTAATTAGGATAGCTCACCATCACAATTCTCTACCGCTCCTGTGTGCAACTCTGGGGTTAGACGCCCGACGCCATCTTGTCTCGATTTCATTTCCTAACGCCTTAGAATATTTTCTTCTGAGTCTAAATGGACTTAGAATATATTTTTGGCCTGAGTCTGAAGTGAACTTATAAATTTCAGCGTTGTTACTCTGACGTGGTGCTCCGTGTTCGTGTTGATTCGCCTGGCCGAACCAGCAGGCTGTTGTGATGTGATTCGAGTGTTACACGGGCACTCCGTAGCGCGTCAATCATTATTTCCCATTATTATTATTATTATTATTATTATTAATATATTAGCCGAGCCTTCAGTTATATTTTGTGGTATAATGTTTTCTCTTCGATTTATTTTTGGTTATGATTATTATGCACATGTCGATAGTTATTTTTGGTAATATTAATTTACAAGTGCTTTCAGCGGCACGTGCGGAGACCTTTGAGCGTGTTAATTATTTTCTTGAATTACAAATTCTTACACGTTCCTTCATAAGCTCGTGTAAATATTTCTTGCGTATACATTCATTAGCACTAGCCGGTTTTTGGAATTATTTCACGTGAACACGAATCGCTTTCGCCAGTATCGTGCATATTTACCTCTGTATTCTGCCATCTTTATTATTCACGCGCAGTCAATTAGCACGTGAGTTTAATTTACCTGAAGCTCTCACAGACACTGTCGTCTCCACATTTTGTGTGGAAGTATGAATTTTCTTAAGCTCTAGATGTAGTTTTTCCTAAAACCAGTCAGATGCGTATGATGCTTTTCCCTTCTTTAACGTGCTGTTATTCCTACCTGCTCAAATTAGTCAACCCGGATCGACTCCGAATTATATTCTGGTCTGAAGCCCCTTCAGTGATTTTAAATTCTTCTTATTGAGGTAGAATATTAAATTCAGCACATTCCTCTTTGGGAACCTTAGTGTAAGTAATCCGTGACCGGATCATGTGGAGAGTCGGACTGCAGTGAAGGTGTTGCAGTGACTAGATAACTATTTGAAATTCCAACCCCTGGAGCACATTAATCCAGCGTTCCATCCCATACAGACTCGGTCCTCGTTTGTATCCAAACTTCGCACACGGCACGCTACACATACTTTCCGGCCTCGAAGATTGGGTTCCTGGTGTGCGATCAAGACCTCGTCCGCTTGGCACAAGCTACCAATTTAGACGTCACAAATACACAGAAACTACATCCAATTCACAAAGATCATACTGTCGGGCCGGAAAGTTCAAGCCATTTCCGTTCTCCATTATATACTAAAGTTAAGTTCCCACGGTGTTTATTTAATCCTTTCAAAATATATGTGCAATAACGACCTACGAACAAGCCACATAAAAGGGTGTTATCCCTCAGGCGATCTCCAAGCAAGGAAATCTCAGAGACTCCGATCTAGTCCGTTGACTATAGTGTTACCTCTGATGGAATTCTCACAGAACCAAATTTTACTTTCGTACATCACGAAAGGGTGTCACGAATAGGCCAGTCCTTCTGGACCCAATGTCTGTCTCGTGCTCGGCTGTCCCACATACAGAGGAACCATGGAAACTTGGTGAAGCCTTTTTGTTGTCCAAGAAGAAAGTTGACCATCTTTNAAACATTGCCATTATGTAAAAGAACACACTTAAGACTGCGTTTTGAACTGTCTAAAAAGAGTCTCCATTCAGTAGGACTATACAGTAGTAAGGTACAGCCAGTTCTTTGAGACCCCCTGGGATGTCATGGCAGTAAACAAAATGTCTGTCTTCTGAAAAGGAAGTCACAAAAGCTTGCCACGCTTTCTGAAAAATATTACTTTAACAGAGTGATCAACAAGATTTTTGCCTTTTAATCNAGGAAAAATGATCTTATCTCTGCTTACGATTGGGTCTTTTATGATGTTTAAACAAAAAAAAAAATTGAAAAATTTGAAATTTTGACTGGCAGGATCCCTGTAACATCAAATTGCAAACAAACTAGAGCTCGTAGAGAGAACTAATTAAAGATTTGAAATCAGCGCCACAAACACCTTCAGCATCTGTCAAAACATCCAATGCAACTCAAAGTTTCTGAAAAAGTGTTCCCCAGTGTTATTAACAACATTGTTGACAGCACTGCAGACAATTTTTGGTTATACCTCGAGAGTTGACACCAAGATATGAAGCTGGATGTGCGTTTAATTTCCAGTTAGATGTCTTTTCATTCATACTTAAATACAAAGACAAATTTGTTAAAATGATCCTAAAACTGCGGATAGTAAAAAAATGCTGCTTTAAAATAAAACTTTAGCTCGCTCTAATGGCAAATTTAGTTAATTTAATTTTTTACGGTATAAATATTACAAGTATTCAAATTCCGGCCTTTACGGCTGCGAAAGTTCACAAGCACAATTTCAATGAAGCTTTCGTCCCATTCCAAATTCTAATGTGGAGAGCATAGCGTAACTGCATAAGCTTTGTCGTCTCTCTTTATTCATTAAGATTTATATTAGCGCCACTTATTCAAGCATTGATTAATTAGCAGAAGCATACCTACGTTTAGTCATTCAGATTAAAACTGAGGAAAGTTTTTTTATAGGGGTATCATCTCACATCAGGACACTGTTACCAAATAAATACATTAGTACCCATACAATGAAAATGTACGCTTGTACGTTATACGTTGTAATATACGCTTTGCACAACCTTTTCTCGATCGGGAAACCCCGCGGGAGCTTTGTGTTTTTGATTTATTGGTCAGATATGTAGGCAGGAAATTCATGACCATTTCACTGGTCTATGTGTATAGCCATATTTTTATTGCACCGCACAATTTTACTATCACCACAACATATGTGTATTAATATGCCAAGCGCTAATTTATACTATTTTACTGAACGATAGTTCTATGAGAATCTTTCTGTTCCTTCAAATATAATTTTTCACATACGCAGTTATTTATAGCGCTATAAATATCAGATTAAAAATGAGTTCAACTACCACAGTGCCATGTATTTCTGGATGAAAGTATTCTACTATATTTTTAATTGCAGCCCAGTGTTGGTTGCTTGGTTTGTTGGTCCTTCCGTCCGTCCATCTCTTTGGCACTCTCTTAAGGGTTTAGATAATAGAAAATTCCCGGTTTGTATCCCTAAACTAACAGCAAGACTGCTAAATAAGGCAGTCCGTATCAGAGATACTGAAAATAATATTTCATGCAGGGTTACCGTAAATAAGAGGGCGTTTCCAGAAATTAACATCATTTGCCCCGCCATTTTTGCCAGGGGGCGTCTACTAGTATCAGTATAAACTTTGACGCCGGCCGCTTGATATCAAGTAAACTCATTAATCCTGCCTTTTAGGAAAGAGTTCTACATTCCTGCTTGTCTTGGAGGTTGTAGTGCTTTCTGTTTGCGACTTGTCTCGCTGATTTCTGCATTTGATGACCCTATTTATTTTGGAATATTTTGGCACCTGAAACGACAGTTTGCGTTGGTTACGCAAACTGTTTTTCACGATAATATTTACCGCTACACAGGCAAGTATGTGTGAACTTTCCGGCCTAATTCCAGCATCCGTATTAACTCTATTTAGTAACACGTAAAATTATTCTTTCATAATTTGAGCTTCGGTCTCACTTCTCAGAAAAATTCTTCGTTCCGTTCAATTTAAACGTTGACTTTGTGTCCGTGTCTACTGCTCCTATCATGAATGGTATTCATTAGTGTTCATACTTATGACGAATTCTTGTGTACCAATAATTTTATTTTTAATTCATTGGGCCTTTATTTTTTATCAAAGGAGAGAAATGTTCCACAAAATCTTAAATATTTTTATCAGCAGCTTACTTTCACTCTTACTTTGTACCAAACTTTATACATTTTTTCATTTTAGTAATGAGAAATTCTATTGATGCCCATCAATGATGAGGCTGCAGGATAGTCCATTTACAGCATTACACTTGAAAGTACCATGAGAAGTTCGAATTCACTACGGAATGCATCAATACTTCAATGATACCTTCACGCATTCAACTTTAAGGTACAGGAAGCATGTCTCCTTGCATGGATTTACTTGCAGAGCTGTGGCGTGTTAGCCAGCCGGCCCAGAATGGGGCGTCTGACTTTCTTAGATGCCAGCGGGTAAGTCACTGATTTTATTCCAAGATGAAAATTTGAAGGGAAGAATGCATATCAGCTAAAACTTTGAAGCTATATAGATTTCGATGCTTTTGATACAAAGATGAAGCTTCATAAGAGGATTCTAGTCCGACTCTGCAAACTCGTCAACTCTTTGCTGCCCTGTAGCATTTTTTGTATTCCTGATTACTGGGAGTATATTGTGTTGACTAGGGTTCGATTTCTGGTCGTCAACTCGTCCTTCTAGAAAGTCTAGCTTAATTAAATGTCTGTAAAAATTAAGGTTTGTACGTAGACCTTAAAAAATAATTGGAGGTAATGGAAAATAACGAACTTATGTCATTCTTAAAATGGGACAATGAACTGCTTACCATCGCCGACGTTCATGTGAATAATACACTCGAATATCTTCAAAAGCTTCTTAACACTTTGACCGCCATTCTCCACATAGGTAAAATTACATGTCGACAAATATCTCCGTTGTTAATTTAAAAAGGAAAGATTTTGTTTCAACAAATTTGGCTATCCTATAAATTTTCCTTCTAATCTAAATTAGCATATACGAGTAATGACCACAAATTTAATGAAAACTTGAAAATTTGTATTTATATATTTTACTGCTTTGGCTAGGTAAGCTTAGGTTAGATGATCGCATGCACTATGTATGGCCCACGCGGGAGTTAAATTGTTAAGGATGATGTACCTGCGATGGGGATCAGTTCTAAAGAAAATTTACCGCAGTAGAGTGACGTAACAGGAATTAGATCGATTAACCACGTAAGGTCAAAACTTACTCGAATTTACATCTGGCTGCCCTGCAAGAATGAGGTCTATAGTAGGTCACTAGAACAGGAATTTAAGCGTTAACCTTTTTTTGCAAGGGTGATGAATTTAAAACTAAAGGAAGCTTCACTCGTTGAAAACGACTAGGGGCAACTCCAAATTTAGTACACAGAGCCATTACTTCGAACAAGACATAATACCGCCGGGTTGGCCTGAAAATTCATTTAATGGCCCCAGCAATTTTTTTTATACATAGGAACGTTGTATACAGAGGAACTCGGCCAAAACCGCACACACATCTAGGTAAAGCTCGACCGAGCTCGGGCTGCAATTGCTTCATAGATTACACAGATCTTATCTCTGGCCATTTCGTGGAACTTCGACAAGATCTCACGAATGCAAACTAAACCATCATCAATTCGTGTGGCAAGAAAAATGATTATCTGATTCTTTGTCCGCATCTCTGCAAAAGAAAGCAGCGAAAAGACAACTCTAATAAGTCAATAAAACCAGATGATATGGGCCATAACTTTCGTTTGAGTGCACACAATAGTAGTTGCAAATGAAAAACTCTACCAACCAGGAAGAGCAGCTGCAAGGAAACAGACTCGAGTCTGTTATTTCGCTTTTTGTCACTTCCATTATAGAACTTCAGTGAAGCATGCACGAGCAACTAGGTTACTAATGTAGATTGTACGTGAGAATTCCTTAGTGATAAATGCATTCTTTCATGTCATTCAAAAGCTGCAATTGCTGGAAAATGTACGAGCTTAAGTCGCGAGACAATTGTCGTCCGGCCATGCTTATTCGATAATTGGTACGTCATTTGACATGCGCAGCAACTATATCTAATGTATTCCTAACATCCAAGCACTAGTTTATAGCTTTGTATAAATTGGGTGAAGTTGCTGTGGAATAGAAAAACAGTTTCATTCATTTAATCACATCCTGGCGAGGAAGTCATTCGATTAGTTGTACGCTTTCTTCCAGCAAAGCGCGCGAAGTCAAGTCAACGGTAGGACAGCGCTGCATTCTATCTTGAGCAATTAGTCAGTGAACGGTGATATTATTTGGTATCCTGAAAGTAGAATACTTTACTCAATTTTTCATTGGAGCATTCTGATATTGAGGTTTATGTTTGAAATCAATAGTCTTTTTGTAACACGTAAAATGGTGGGTATGCTATAACTGAATCGTTCTAATGCAGTGTTACAATATTTTGAGAAATTACCAGTCCCAGAAACACATGAAATGCAAGAGCGTAGTAATGAAATCCATTGACCAGAAAAACAGCATAAAAATTTCTTCACATAACGCTGCAATTAAAGGTCAATTTAGCGTAAAAGACCTGCTCGTTTATCAAAATTACTCGATTATATGCCCATTCGCAACATATTGTTCAGTAACAGGATAATGTGTTTTCCAGTTGAAAATAAATTGATAATCCTGCAACCGAAGAGCTGAACAATTTGAACAGCTGCCTCATAGTTGGTTGGATTCTCTGCTTCAGGTTACTTGTATTGCTGCATGCACAAATATGCTATAATTAGCTCACCCAGGTGGACCACAGAACACATATATGGTGCAAAAAATCTTGTGTAATTTCTGTGTGACGGTGAGGTAGATCCAAAACAAATTCCATTTACTTTACGACTACTTAAACAAATTTTTGCAGCTTGAATTATACTCTAAAGTAAAGGTCATGAATCTTGTAATTTTATTTATCGAATTATTCTTTTATGTGACTTCCGGTGCCAAAAAACAATGAACTCTTAGGATACGGTGGTCGCCGCGGTACACACCGATTTTCGTGTAATATTGTTTCAACTATCGATCATGACGGTTTTCACATAAAATGAAATCCTATAAAGAACGAAGGAAAATTTCAGTTTTAGATAGGGAGTAAATTTCCGAGCTCATTGGAATTGATATTGGGGAACTGTGGGGGAACGATTCAACGGAACAGAACGCCTTGAAACTTATTTTACTCAATCCTGAAAACGTCGACCAGTGAGGGAGGGAGCGTAATCTTGTTTAAATCGTGATACGACGGATTATAAATTGAAATTAATCCAAGATATATTTTACAGTGAGGACAACTAATTTTACCGGCTAATTTTGACTCCTTCGAAGGCGTTTAGGAGATTTTTCTCTCTCACACGCTATCAAACTATGTCCATTGATGACCAATGGAAGTTTCTGCTGTTTAGGGGCTCTGTATACCTATATCAACACTTCACTTTAACAACGAATCGAAAGCTGGTCATATGTATTTTATATATGGTGTATGCTCTACCCTAGCCTATAGCAAATTGAAAATACTTGTGTCTGAGTACCTTATATTCGAAAATGATCCAGGCATTTCTCACTAGTGAACTCAGAAATAAGTTATCTGTTCAGTCAGGTAGTTTTGATGAAATATTCTGTTCATGCTCAAGGCAGCTATATTGGATTTGGATGCAATTTCTTTTGTTCTAGGGACAAGCATTAGAATCCTCACAAGGCAAAGCAAAGTATGTACGTCTTTATCACCTAGAAAAATAAATTATCTGTCTCTCTGTACTACCTAATGGTCATTAGATTTCTACTCGCCCACATTCGGTTTCATGGCTTGGAAATTTGGCATGGGAATTTACAGGGCTAAAAATTTATTTTTCTTGCTATCGGAAAGTTGGGCATAGTTAACCATTGCACAAAAATTACCCTATAATAAAATTTGTCAGTGCCAGCGTTATTACTTATGTAAATATCCGGTCAATAATTTGAAAAGAAAAGAAACCTATGTATATTAGATCAGAAATCACATGAATTCACCTCGTCGCTTAGTGCAGTAAACATGTGATCGAATTGTGCATGCTTGGTTGGTATCAGTTATTTTACTCTATTGAGGATAAAACGCCAATGGTGATCCAATCTGCAGTTGTCATCACTGCAACTTTTCTATGGGGAGACAATGCTGCCGTGTGTGCGCACTTGCAATTATCTGTTTGAAACAAAAATGGACAACGATTGCGCACACAACCTTCAAAATTCACAAGGGAGTCGTCGAAAAGGAACGTAAAACTTATTAAAAATTACATTCTTCTGAATTATTTAGCCTATTGGACGAACTGCAGCCAAAAACGCATCTTAACAAATGATGTCACTTCGGAAAGAAATGAAAACACAATGAAGCAGAGTAACGAGACAGAACATATCGAATAAAACTGCTTGTCCTTGAATAGATTTGCAATTTATGAAAGGGCTTGTTTCTATATTATGTACCCAATATGGTGCATAAAATAAGTAGAAAAAATAGAAGTAAGGAAAGGAGGTAGAAAGTAGCATGAGTGTGAACTTTTTACTTGTGTAAGTAACTCTCTTTCTGCAGGTAGCTCGCTGTGATTGTACAGACTTGTACAGACAGCTAACTCTTATTTTGCAAACTTTAGAAACTCTATTTGTGCCCACAGCTCACTATGATTGTGCACATTTGTACAGAAACTCCACTTGTACCGACAGCTCACTGTAAATGCACCTTTCTGAATAATACGACTGAATTAATATCTTAATATATGTATCCTATATATTCTAATAGTATATAAAGGCTTTGTGGCATATCCTATTTATCCTAAGAGTATGACGGCGTTGTGATATATCCCATGTATATCATAATATGTAGTATGAAGGTCTTTGTGCTGTATCCTACATATTCTTTCAGTTCGTCTTCGTATTTCACATAATCTTACATTTTCCTGAAATTATTACAGTTTAATTGATCTGAATTTACTGATTTTATTATGCAATTATACAACTTAGTTGAAAGTTCTCAATCGTTAAAGATTATTAAAATTCTTTTCATATATCAGGTATTGTAATTTTTTTTGCAAAAATAAGTATTTTCATTACTTATCTTTCAGTTATTGACATTTTTCCCATGAATCTTCAAAAAATGTGCAAAATTCCACACTTGCTGTTACAGTCATCATTACAGAAATTATCAAACATTTCTTACATTTATTACAAATTTCAGTTACTATTCAAGATACCAGTTAATATCAAGTTTCCGCCTTCCGAAGCGAGAAGCTGAGAATTCTCCTCAGGTGTGCGAGCTTCTGGATTGACAGCTGTGCTACTAAAGTAGGAGACAAATGTGCTTGTAGTTTGTGTGCGAGGCGTGTGAACATAAACGAAAGATCTCAGTCTAAAATTTCAAATTAATCTATTCGAGAGGCCCTTCCATGCATTTCGTACCTAATCGGTTTCTTGAATTTTGAAATTGTCCATATATGTTCATCCTCCACGCAGTTGGCAACTTACACTAGAGTTTATGTATCGTAGGTGTTCCCTAAACCTAGCAGAAAATACACAGACTAAATGTGAACGAGTTACTAAATTGACTTGTTTTTTTAAATATCTATCCATAGTTCCGTCCCCCCCCGCCACCCATCCCACCCCCCGCATGGTCAAAGTTAAAGCAGACCATCTTGATGTTCGCTAATTTTAGTTGTAGTGAAGTACATAAGCTCCCCCGTACATAAAATTAGTCATCTGCTACTAATATGGTGTAGGACATCCACGAGCACTAAAAATGGCTGCAATTTTGCGCTGTATTGAGTCTATAAGTGTCCTAATATACACCTAGTCGATTTCAAACCAACCTTGCATTAATTGACCTTGTAGTGCGGCCACAGTACTTGGACGATCTTCTCGACGTCTAACTTGTCGTTTTAAGCGGTCCCACAAATTTTCTATTGAGTTGATATCTGGTGACTTAGCTGCCCAATCTAAATGCCAGACGTTCCCTAAATGACTGTCGTGCCAATTAATGACAATTCTAGCCCGATGCACTCGGTAGCTGCCGTCGTAAAGAAAGGCAAAGTAACATGCCTTTCTTCATTCAGATATTGTGCAAATGGAAATACATGGTTACCTAGCCGCTCAATGTGGCCATGTTGGTTCATTTTGGCGGATACTTCAATTAAAGGACCTACTTTTGTGTAGTTGAAACAGCCTCAAAACATGACAGACCCTCCACCTCTTTATATAGCCCTTGCCACACATTCTTTGTAGAAGGCTTCGTGATGTCTTTCGTGAACTCGTCTGCGGGTACCATTACTATAGAGACACGATCGTGATTCATCTGAGCACTTGACACTTCTCCACTCATCTACAGTCCAATGTGCGTGCGCTTTGACTCAGTCTAAACGAGTGGTTTTGTGGCTAGGAGTTAATATAAGTTGTTTACGAGATACTATGGTCCATATATCCATTGCATGTTCAAAGTGGGCCAGAGTATGTTCCCACAAAGAGTTTGTCCAGGAAAAGCAAGGGAAAGGCCATCATTGACGTTTTTTAGTAATACCATCTATGATGCAAAGTGATTCCGGTCAACAATTCGGGACATACGGTAGCGCTCCTTATTAGTTAGGGATTTCTTCCGACCATAATTTTGCCTTTTAATTGCCTTATGTACCGATGTACCGGATTGTTTCTATTGTTGGTAGACCTGCATAACAGTGAGGCATGAAACAACAGCGAACTCTACTACTTCCTTCACCGGGTGTCCCCCTAGTCCAACCAAATGCAATAACTCTTTTTTGCAATTCCGAGGCGTCTTTCTTTCGTTGCGTCGTTGTGGAGTAGCTAAGAAAAAAGTCTATACTTAACCATCTCTCATTGAGTCTGATGCCTGTTCAGTACTTTAACATAACCTAAACTTTGATCACAGGTTTGAAAACCGATTAATGCACATTGGAAATAACAGAAGCTAGAAAAATAATATGTGGTTAATTACTTGTCCGGGGAGCTAAGTTTACTGAATAGACAACATTCATACAAAAAAAAATTCGTGTCGGTAACGTTACTCATATTTTGTATTGTTTCTACAAACATCGCCGGCTTGTGAATAAATTTTCACTGTGACCATTAATTGTGTTGAAGTTAGTGGAAGATGTTGATGATTTTTGTCCCATTATTTATAAGAACCTATTAGAAACATAAAACTGTACGAGTTTCTCCAAATTTGACAATGAGCCAAGTATTTTAAGAAGATACAACTTTACTTATTACTCTCATGTATGGACTGGTGAAACGCCAAGTTTAGGTTCTTACACATTTAACGAGTGCACAGGTAGTCTCCGTTGTATATTCAGGGCTATAAAATAAAATTGACTTGAAACGAGGGATGATCACTTTATCAGCCACTTTCTAAGGTATCTAAGGCATGGGTTACTGACCTCTCCTAAGTACATGCTTACACGTCTAGAGCAGCGAACACAAACATATCGGAACGAGATTTAAAAATCAGGTCTTAAGCATTAACCAGCTCATCACGATATTTCAATTGTTTGTTCATAGATAAAATACAATATCATTTGTGTTCTAAATGAGATTTCGCGTTTAATAAAGACAAAATAAAGAAACCTTCTAGAAGATTTAAGACTTAAATACCCTAGGGTTAGTGTTCATTCATACTCGACTAGCTGCCGAGGCTGCTTGATTGCATGCACTGGAATTGGTTAGACAGACTGAGGATTGATGTTCGTATGCCGTGAGGGTAGAGGGGACACTTCCGACTGGCATGTGAGCATACAGGAACGGCCCCACACAACATTCAGCTGCCGATGCAGCGTACGCGGCACACGGACGGTGCGACAAATGGTAACCACACGGTAGCGATCGAGCCGTTCCTAGTCAATGCAGCACACTGCATGAGCTCTGCTCCAGCTGGTTGATAACCATGACTTCAGTTTAGGCTCATGATGTGTTCCATCTTCCGAGTCGTAGAAAAACGAAACATTTATAACATAATTTTTCTAAAGTTATCCTCGTTCATACGCTATAAAAGAGCATCAACTTTTGGGAAATGCATAATGGTGAAGGTAATGAAGTCTGGCTTGGTGGTGACGCAGCGAGGACAGAACGTCGTCCCTCGACGGTCAATTAGGTTGAGAGCAGCGGCCTTAAATTGCACGCAACAGGGCTGGCTGGGACGAACTACAGGACGGACGGGTTGACTGATGGACTGTGCAAGCGTTAAATATTCAGGCTCTGCTTTAGCAATTCAAAGACTAAGAATCTATTTTCAGTTAGGCACCAACATTAAAGAAAACACGAGCGATGTGATCTTTTTTTAACGGAAATGATTAACTGTTACGCGGTGGTCGATACGGGTCGGACCGGGAAGTCGATCTCCGTACACAGTGCGCGTATATCCTCCACAGGCGTCAGCGGCTGGACGCACACACTCGTGTGCTTTGCTCTGATGTCATGATGTGAAACTCAAGTCTCATTTCCCAGCCAGAAATATTTCTAATTAGATACGTGATGGCTAATAAAATAATTTATTTTGCAGTCAGTACGAAAACAGTAGTAGATATGTTGTACATATTAAGTGTTTAAAAGAAGCTACGGAAATACTGCGAAATAGGAAAATGTACGCCGATAAATCAGCTTACTCCGAGTTTATATTCCACATAATAAAATCGTTATTTCATCTTGCTTTTGTCGTTTGTGATATTCTCCGAATCTAAAATTTATACGTTAAAATGTGAAAATCGTTAAATTACTTCTGTATGGAAGTATTTTAATAAATAATTTCGACAATTTCGACCAACAATAATCGCGTGGATTAAAATCTAATGTAGACAAATAAAACTCATTGATCGATTTCAGCAGAAGCCGAGGTTACATGTGTGCGTAGTATTATGTTTCTGTACGTAGCCCATTGTTAGACGTAAGCCAGAGACTGCCAAGTAAGACTCAGAAACACCCCTAGAATAAAAAAAACTACCTGGACAAATAGCTCATCAGAAGTGTAAAATCCCAATTTTAGTTGCACGGTTTCATTTTAGAACTGGATCTAGTGGATATCAAATTCATTTAGAACATTGGAATGCTCAGAAATGCGTGAGTGCGCGCATAAAGCGTGCGCAGTAATATATACCTTGTAGAAACACTACCATTTTTATCAAATTATTTACGCATCAATGGTTCAGAATGTACAATTCAGACGGAATTTATTTTCTAGTGAGAGAGAGTAGAACATTTTCTCAGTGTTAGAGCTATTCATGTGATGAATGGAAACAGATACGCTGTAAATGATTGTAGAAAACGAACCGATCATCATCTGAGAAACTCAGCGAGGGAACTCGATAATTTCAGGTACAAAATACTTAACATTCGATACAAAATATAAGTAATAGCATACTCAATATTTGTTGAAAACATATAAAATCAGAGACTTATGCAATGTATTGAACAATTGTGCAATTTTGTGTCGCCGAAGCCATCGCTCTCGATGACAATGTATGGTGGCATCCAGTGCTATTTTCATGCCAAAGTGTATGTAACAGTCTTCTTATCTTTACCAAGGTTCAGAGCTACGACAAATCGATGAAAGTGTTCACTCCGAACAAAGTACTTTTGCAATATTTACCTTGCAAACTATTCCCCTTCTATGATGTTGAGGCTTTAGAGAAGAGCCAGCAATTCGTTTCAGTTATCTATATTTTTGCGATAACTCTAGTCCTGTCAACTCAAGTGGGTTCAATTTAAAAGTAGAGCAAGCAGTTAATTCATGTAGAGAGGAACAATTGTTTGAATGAAATGTGCAGTATCGTTGTTGCAGAGTTACACGCTTCCCACTCTAATATTTGAGCTCCGAGGCTTTCTTGCTCAAGCTTCGCTTCATAGTAGGGTAACAACAAAGCCCACACCCTGGGGACGCTGCACTGTGGCTGCACAAGAACCCCACTTCCTCAGAATGCCACGCCATGGCTGCTGCAGAACCCACACTCGCACAGCGCCGCAGCTTATCGGCATAGACGCCAACCCTCGCACAACCCCGTTAGTTGTCTGCACAAAGACTTATACACGCAGAACACTGGAGCTTCTCTACACAAAAATTTGCAATCGCAGGACGCCACAGCTTGTCGTTACCATAGTCCATTCTCAC
Source organism: Orchestia grillus (assembly GCA_014899125.1). Lineage (NCBI taxonomy): Eukaryota > Metazoa > Arthropoda > Malacostraca > Amphipoda > Talitridae > Orchestia > Orchestia grillus. The sequence continues at coordinate 5,273 of VOMN01133593.1, read as the reverse complement.
AGACGACGACACTTTGCCTGCACGAAAGCCCATACTCACGGCGCGCCGTAACAATTGTCTGCATTAAAGTCTATACGCTCAGAACACCGCAGTTTGTCTGCACGTAAGCCCTCACTCGCAGAACACAACACATTGTCTGCACAAAAGCCCATACGCACAGAATGTTGCAGCATGTCTGCACAGAAGCCCACACTTGCAGAACGTTGCAGAGCAGCACCGCATGCACAGGACGCGGGCGACCAGGGAATGTTTAGAACTTGTTTACTTCAGAAGCCACTCAAGCGTAGAGAGCTGCGTGACAGGCGTTTATGAGCGGTGTCCAAATATGTGTCGGGTCTGGGGTGTGTCTGGTGTGAGATGTGTCTGGAGTGGTAGAGACCACGGTGTATGGTATATGCGAGTATGGTGCTGGGTGTGTCTGGTGACAATTTGGTGTGATATGTGTCGGAAGTTATTGTGACCATAAGGTATAGTGTAGGTAAGTCATGGTATCTGGCGCTCAATGCTTCAAATGACAGGTTTTAGATGTGCGTGGAATATTAGTGACTCTGATGCATGGTGTAGACGAGTCTGATGTTGGGTGAGTCCGGTGAGAGTCTGATGAAAGATGTGTCTGGATTGTTATTCACAACTGCGCGTTGAAGGCCAGCGGCGAGTTGTGTCTGATGTGAAACGTGTTTGGGTGGTTGTGACCGTGGTGTTCTGTGTCGTGAGTCCAGTGTCGGGTGTGTTGGTATGCGCCTAGAGAGAGATGTCGTTCGTGTGGTGGGGAGTGAGGGGAGTGCACGCATGGGAGGGGTAAGACGTGCGTGGCATAGCACGCGCATCGTATGGTGTGCATGACGTGCAAGGCAGTCGACTCTATCCTTAGCGTAATTGGCGTGAAGTGTGTCTAAGATGAGATGAATTAGGTTTCGAATTAATTTTGCTTGAGATATGCTTGAAATTAGGCTTCATTGGTGTTTTTGTAAGAAAAATGAGCCGCGCATCTGGAAAGGAACGTTTCTGGTGTGAGTTGCATCTGGTTTAACAAGACTGGATAAGGACTAGTGAAATCGGCGCAGGGAGTGTCTAATACAGGAAATACCTGGAAATGATGTTTCTGAAACATGGTGTGTTTGGGGGTGGGGGAAGAATGCATTGAGGCTGGGATGTGTGTTGAGTACGACTGGATCAAGGAACTGGACACCGGTCGACGGGATATTTTAAGCAAGTTTGCATCGAATTAATTGTGTAGGGAATTCATAGATCTACATGGCATGTCTGAAGTGCAACTTGTCCTTTTTTTGGTTCATCAGTTGTAAGACTGTTTGTCATGCGAAACAGAAAGGTTATGGAAGCGTCACGTGTGTTTGACTCGGATATGTTACAGTGAGTTATTTAGACAGCATGGATATCTAATTTGAATTTTAACGAAGCACTCGTATTTAATATATTTTTTTTTCACTATTACCCTTTTGATCTAACTGAAGTTACGTATAGCTCAGTGAAGGACATGTTTACATTTTCTTCTCGAAAGTAAATACCAATTCGGTTGAATGATTAGGTTAAATTTTCTTGTACATCATAACTTTTAAAATATTCTAGTAAAACTTATTTCCAGGAAGCCTGAAGAACAGAAACACAGCACTGAAATATCGATCATTGGCTGAACCTAGAGTGGTACAAAGCAGGTACTGAGTGTATAGTAGGTCAGGTAGTGAATGGGTTGAACAGATTTAGGTTGAGTCACAGGTTTACCAGCGTTACCTGCGTCGATATTCATCTGTGTTAAAATGTGAGGAGGTGTTGTTCATTTCGGCGAAGATGACATCGAGTATGGGCGTCATGTCGGATGTGGGCTGTGCGGTGCAGTGGCTGCGTGGGATGTGTAGTACGGAGGGCACCCGTTATCCTGGTTACTAGGGAGCAATTTTTAGTTTTTTAACTGAATTAGAAGGTAATTATACTTGTTATAACAGCGCAAAGTTTTAACATTATGGAAAAACCTTATCAATCATATACGTGCATCAATAAATAAGTTGACAAGCTATTTTCAATCAAACCCAACACACTGCCATAAGAGTTCACAACGACACTTTTTAAGCCCCAGAGAAAGGTTACAGGACTGAAAAATTCTTTTATATACATACATCAGGCTGCGTTACGTCGATGCTAATCGAACCTGACAAATCAGCTGGCAGTCTTGGGAGCCCACGACGTCTGTTGAGGTGGTAGTGCATGCAACAGTCTCACGCGACGCTGCAGTTGCTGCGTTCCAAGAAATTAGCGATAATGACTTGCATTTGTCATTTAAATTTGCCAAGACGAGGAGCTTTAGTCCCTGTCAATACAGACTCGTAATACAATACAGTCATGCTCCAGTAGGGGCCGCTTTTTTGTTATACATTGGATATAGAGAGGGAAATAAATTTATATTTACCTTTTTATAAAATTTAAGAATGTTTGGGAACTGTCAGTTCGACTGGTCTAAGTTACTAGGATTTTAAGAAAGTTTTAACATCAGTTGAAGCGCTTGTTCAAATGTTTGATACAGACTTTGACAATGTGCTATTGGAGTAAAAACTGCTACTGGACTGCTGTGGCCTCGGAGGCAACACTGCTTTCGTCCTCTGTGGTAACTTTTCAAAGGTGCCTCATAAATTAAAAAACAAAATAGCAAATTCCATTCATGGTGGACGTGTAAAAATTCATTCATTCTAAATAATATGATGCTTTAAAATTTTGCAGTCAAACCTGTGCTAACATTACGGAGTTTTTGTTGTATAAGCAGCAGGTGTTTGCATGCCCCTCCACGTCACCTTCAATGGAAGACCTAATTTTCAAGCACCCTATTGTTTAGATGTCGGTAATTTTCGCGACTTCTTTCACATGGAATTGCACTGCGTTTTAGTTTCTCCGGCATTCGCTCAACGTAGCAATTATTTATGTTACAAAGGCGATCCTGGGCACACGGCGTACCCATTTTAAGCATCATTTAATTTGTTATCAAAATTTTACACTCCAAGTCCTCGAAACATTTGCTCCTTGCGCAGGAGCACGTATAACTTGAACTAAAGATTTAGAACGCAAATCAAAGGATACTTAAATTAACTACGCCTATGCCGAGGATTGCCTCTACTGGCTACACACACATGCGTTTAAGCCGTCATTCTCTCTTGAGTCAGTCATTGTTGATGCGCTGTTTCTTCGTGAGACAGTCCACCTGGCCCTCAGCCTTGCGTTTTCTTGGTCTGTTACTGAGTGAAGGAAGCAAAGCTGCAGGCCAGAGTTACATCTTTCTTCCCCACCTCCAGGCATTCCAGACAACGGAAGCTTAATTACTGACTTGGACTCATAAAGAACTATCTGCATAAATAATAAGGGGTTCTAATAACTACGTTTACCCAAACGTCTTGGCCTCAGATACTCTTTTTTGGAATAATTTATTCAACATGAATAAAATTTTGCACTTAGAGTACGTGTAAGCTACTGTTGCATATTTCTTGATGAAGTAGAAAACTTGCTCAACAATGCATGAAATTCAGCCACAGTAATGGGCATAGGTCAATCAGTTTATGTTTTTATGCCTAATACACTCTCACGTAAGTTCACTATCACGTAGCATATAGACTAAAAATAGTATAATATGCAAAAAATATCGCTTACCCAGATTAAGTACAAAAAGATTTTGAAATACTTGAGTTTGTGTAAGAGTGCATGTAAGTAATGAAAGAAAATATGTTCAATAAACGAAAGTTTTCAACTTTCTTATTGGAGTGTTCTTGGGAGCTCAGATGTTTGATTGTCATTGGTAGCCTTGCCACGCTAGTTGAGTGGTGTCTATAGACTATACATTAATCGTTCTCATTATTTGTATTGAACGTGAAGATATAACTGCCCATATGATATTCCTGTAGTTCATGGATTCATGGCTAAATAAGTGACATGTGCGAGAAAAGATGTCGTCACCTCCTCGAGGTGAAGAAAAGAACTTATCGCGTAAAGCGAAGGGATGCATAGGTGAGGACCTAAAGTCTAAAGAGATTATTTACTTGAACATTAAGATATTCTACGTTGGTACCAACGTTATGTGTCTTTTGAGTGTTATTTCAAGTTTACAATTGTTGCATTTTTCGTCGTACAAGATGGCTCATTGAAAATGTAATCATCTCTTTACGAGCATATAACTTAATTTATCTACACATTGAAGTATTTGCTTCAGCCTGATCCAGAAAATTGTCCGTCCTCTATAAAATGGTGGTAATACAAAATATCCTGTTTGGAAAAAGAATATAGCTCAATAAAAAAAAAATGAATTCAATAACTTGAATAAAATGAGTGAAGTAGTAATTTTGCTTAGGCATAATCGATTACTTAAATAATAACTGTAGTCCTCCCATGAGGTTGCAATACCAAGTTACTGGAGACGTTACTGCAGAGTCGTAGGTGCCAACCACCCAGCGGGGATAACGAAAACGAATTGCAGTATTTTTTGAAATTTTAGGCTGAGTGAGTCCATGGTTACATCCTCGGCGCGGGACGTCAGCCCTGACATTCAGGCAGTGAAAATTGTTGACTGCGACTCCCACTCGTCGTTTCTCTAGCAAACACACCACAAATGAGTGTACAGGTTATACATCCAGTCTGTACATGCAGCCTGTACACCAAGCCTGTACACCAAGCCTGTACACAACCTTTACACAGGCTGTACACGCAACATGTACACCCAGCCCAGCCCAGCGCAACCTGTACACGCAGCCTATGCGCCAATCTTGTACATCTAGCCTGTACAACATATACACAGCCTGTACCCGCAGCCTGTACACAACCTGTACACAGCCTGTACACGCAACCTGTACACCCAGCCTATGCACCTATCCTGTACATCTAACCTGTACGTACAACATGTTCACACAGCCTGTGCACACAGCTGGTATACACAGCCTGTACACGCACCCTGTACACAGCCTGTACACCTATCCTGTACATTCAGACTGTACATACAACATGTACACCCAGCCTGTACGTACGATATGTACACACAGCCTGTACAAAGCCTGTACATCTGTGAGATTACCTGTTTGATGAGTGATATTGGTACGACTGATTATCTATATCGGTTATTCATTTGAGAATGAAGATAATTTTGCTATTATTTCTTCTCCCAGAGCATAGTTATCTCGGATTGGATGATTAAGATTGATAAAAATAGTGTTTAGTGGTAGATCACACGATGTTGTAACTTAGACTTCGCAAAAGCCTTCGACAAGGTGGACCATGGAATCCTTCTT
>VOMN01133586.1:0-91121 GCA_014899125.1 Orchestia grillus | reverse complement strand
GCGCATGTTTTGCGCGTTGCAAAGCAGCGATAATTCCTGCGTTCGTTGACTTCGCTGTCATCTTCCGGCAACGAGCGCATGAGGACCGTTACGTATAAAGCGTGAGTGATGCACCCGCATGGGACACTGTGTCTGAAGCTCTAGACAGACGTGCACGTGTGGCTAGCGACAGATCTGTGGACAGGCGAGTACGTGTACGAACGACCGAACTTACTTCTACATTGAGTACTCTCAGTGGCCCAAGCAGACAGCTACCCAACCACGCCAGGTGCGTCGCAATTTTAGCTTGGAACTCGAATATTTTCCTCTATGTATTTACTGCATATTTCCTCATAAGTTTTAGAATCAGACGATCCGTTTTAACGAATGTCTGTTCAAAAGCTATAACACACTCTTCTCCAAATGTTCGTCAGTGACACAACGACGCATGAGTTATTCTTAACGAAAAACACAAGCGTGGTCCTTTTTGTCTCTTCACAACTTGAATTTTGTATTACCCTTTTCAATAATTACTCCTCATCTTAATGTTCATTGATCCCCTAAAACCCTCCATATTAGCGGATTACGCTTCATTTCAAGCAGCTTGAGGAAAATTAGGGAAGTTGTGTTTGCGTAAACAAATAAGATCCCGCTCTCTAAATGGCGTCACGTTGGTAGTCGGCTCGGGCGTAATCTGGGCCCTAGTTGCCCCATCATCACAGAGGACGTCAAGGAAATTGATGCAAACAAATTGGAGAAAAATACGCTGGTTGTTCATGGCACGATAAGTGCCCGTTGAAGACGGAAAAGTATTGTCATTAACACGAAAAGGAATAATGTCTCAATACTTCGTACACGAAAGTTTACAGTACATACTGATCATAGGTGACACTACGATCTAAGACTGGGAAAATCCCGCCTCCTGTTACAGCACCAGTCACTCTAGTGGCTATAACTAGTTGGTGACCCAATGTTCCTACACTATCGTTATTTTGTTCTTTCTGGAGGATCCCGGAGAGTACCAAAGTATTCAAGACCCTTCAAGGCTTCTTATTTGGTGGGGACAAAACACATTTTCGATGCTAATGATATATCGCCAGATCATCACAACGCTTTCTAGTGCCAACGACCAGTATTGTATTTTTACTCACTAGTGTTCTTGCTATCTACCGGTTTTTAAACTGGGTGGTTATTTGCAATTTAGACCCAATAGTTCAGAGAAAGTCAATAAATTTTAGACGATGAATGTACAAGCTACAATTATAAGTTAAAATTTGAATATTCATTAGATCTTGCCCCTTTAAATTGTTTCTAATGTGTAATTGCACAACGTGAGCGACTGTTCCGTGACAGCATCGAAAAACGATAGTGAGTTCTAGACGAGAATTCTATGCAATGTTCAATGGTACTTGTTATTTATTTGTGTCGTTAGCTATTTATAATTTTCAGCAAATATCACTCATACCCATTAACACATGAAAGCGTTATAGACGTTCATTTTATTCATTAATTTGAATGAAAATGTTCCACCTTTTAACTATTCTGCGTTATGATCACTTGCCATTGTGCTTCTGCTGCCTCGAATTTTGTTGGGATAATGAAATGTGCTTAGTTTGTCACATTTTTCCAGTCACGCAAGCTCGGAGTTTAAACTTTAAAATGGCTAACTATTGACATGTCAAGCGGAAGAAAATAATGTTAAATGTATTACCACGCATATCTAAATCATTACATATTCTCTTGCATCGCTTTCATCATTTAGCACAGCTGGCAAGAGAAAGGGTAAGGTGACGTACGGATTTTTCGAGCACGTGCTGTTTCCAAATGACGGCATAGCGTCCAAAAAAAAAAACGGTGGAACTAAAAGTACCCAACAGTGATATTTTATTCGTTTATTTAAAAGCTATGAGCACCCATAACGCTTGCAAAGTTCGCATGACCACCTCACTCTGAACAACGTCCTCCCCTCTACGTCCCACCTTCCATCTCGTGAGAGGACATTCTCACGTATCCGATCACGGTAGCTTTCTACTGTCGTTCAAGATAGCGCTCCAGGGAGTGGAGCACTTTCACTATTTCGATTTTGTTTACTGTAGTTGGGAAGACACGTTGCATCGATGTAACTTTGTCGACCATGGCTTAATTTGTCGATTTTGCGTTAAACTTGAAAAGATAAATTCCATTTTGAGCGACATAAGTTCGTTACCACCGTACTTCTGTCAGAACGGGAAGTTATGTAGAGCCTATTTCTTGATATTTTGAAAATAATCGACGGCAAGAGCACATGATTTCGTTGTTTTTTTTGAGAGCTAGCTACTTTTTTATATCAATCCTAGGTTTGCAACCGATTCTTACCCTTCACAATTGCCAACCTATTGGGTATGACGAAAGGAAAGCATGTTTCTTGTAAATTTGTCTCCAGAATGCAGGAGCTCATATGGTGTCTTCGACTTATACCGAATTTTTGTATATGTTCCACCCGAGGATGAAGCGAAGGGTGTTAACAGCATAAATGAGAGTAACAAAAATGCATTAAATATACAATCTTTAAAATCGTAAATTGCAGTTACTTACGATATGATGTGAATTTAGTTATTGCAGATGTTTCGCAAAGAAAGTTACCACCTTTTATCGTTTCAATCTACTCTCTTGGCATAACCTAACGCTTGCCCCGCGCTCCGTTTCGCAAAAAAATAATTAATTAGTGATGAAGGGAAACTTGTTTGACTTCCAGCTTGACATCTAATCAGAGGCGCTGAGTTCGTTGATGAATAAATCAATAACTTTCAAAGTTTGAATGGAGACGAAAGCTGGACAATCTATCTATCAGCTTCTCATACAACCTGGTTTACGTCTTAATCTGAAAGTAAATAGGTCGGTCACAAGAAAATTTATAAACCTCTCCTTCAGTAATTTCAAAAACGACACCTTTTCTGGTAAAATACATTGCTCTACAAGTACAAAAACTCTACGCAGTGCATCCTAATACTGTTCTGAAATCTGTGAAAGAATTTATTATGTTTTTATGCTACATTTTTTACTGAGAAATGGTTTCTACTCTCCCTCACTTTCGCGATCTTGCGTCGCATCGCACTTGGAGTACCAGTGCACTGCTCCTACAAGCAGGCCTTGCGCTCGCAGGAACTGACGGACAGTCACTCAAATGGTAGAAACTTACTTATTCACAATAGGGTGCAGCCGCGAATCAGCAAATTTCAAGTTATAATTCAGAATAATAAACTACTTCTCAGCCTACCATTTTTGCTGGAGCATTTTCCCATAATTATCTATAATCTTGAAACCACCCTAAGTACTTTCAACAATAACTTCATAAATTTATCGTTAGGATGACGGAAAAGTTATACTGGGTCACAGACGGCCAAAAAATACAGAACTGAGCAAGCAAGCCGAGATCTCCAGCGACTCAGACCAATTCTGTGGCACACGCCGTCGCTCGCTGCGGCTTGTCAGTGTGAGGTCGTGAGCAGATGCGCTCCATGGCCTCGTAACGACGAATTAAGGAGGTCGCTCTTGCGCCATCACGAGTCCAGGGCTGTCCTTATCGGACGGCTCTGCACACGCACCGTGACAAGTTATAATGACGACCTGCAGCGTCTTCTGTGGGGACCTGGTGCGTGGGGTCACAGCGGCCTCTGAAATAGGTTTGATGATGATCCGCATGTCAGGGTTGTGGTCATGTCAAAGTTGTGGCCATGTCAGGGTTGTGGCCATGTCAGGGTTGTGGCCATGTCAGAGTTGTGGTCATGTCAGGGTTGTGGTCATGTCAGGGTTGTGACCATGTCAGGGTTGTGGCCACGTCAGGGTAGTGGCCATGTCAGGGCTGTGGCCTGAGGCGAGAAGCACAACATAACAAAACAAAAATGTCATGCGAGAAAAACGGGTCGAGTTTTGCAACTCTTCCCCTATTCAATTACTGCTTGCTATCAATCTTGTATCACAATTCTTTAGGTTGAAGGTGCCTTGGTTTGTTAGTTTTCTATCAAGTAACTTAAATGTGAAATGTTTTTTTTCAAAAATTTTGGGTAGCATGGAATTTTCAAGACCATAAATAATTATCCAAGGGTCTTGAACGTACAAAAAAGAGTGAATTCATTTAAAAGGAAAAAAAACAGAATGATCACGAATATATTAAAATCTCACAAATTCAATTAATCTAAACCGAGACGAAAAGTATTCAGTTAAGCCATCGTCAGGATACTTGTCCACCCTCCTGCAAGCGTAGCAGACATTAGACGAATGACAACTTTAAACGACTAACTATTCGCCCCTTCTCATGTAAATTGATTATATGTTTAAAAAATACTTAACTATTATGAAACAGCCCTAAGCGCATGTCATAAGGGTAGAAATATAGTAGTAGAACTTAACCCTTAACTATCCTACGCACCGAATGCGGTACACTCAGTACAATCACTTTGACATGTATGTACTATGTACAGTTCAGAAAAAATGTAGACCACTAACAGGAAACATCATTCTCCTGTTTATTGGTTGCTTCACATTAATGTACCTTCTAGAGAAATTATCCATAATATGAAAAAACGTAAGTCAACTAGAAAATAATTTGAGCTGTGAAAGGTTGAAGGGTTAAATCTTACGCACATAAATGGAAGTCAATCGTCCAGGACTCGTCAAAAAAAAAGTTTCGTGTCGCCGACGTCTCTCACTTTGTTTGACGTTCTTTAAAAAGTGTAAACATTAAATCATGGTCTCTATTTTTTATTTGATTTTCTAAAAATATTTTTGTTGTTGTAAGCATTGAATGCAATTAATTGATATTAAAACTTATCAGTAGTATATATCTAAAGTAAATAATATATACAACACAATGTACAAAGAGAAATTAATGACGTTAAGGGTATGCTGCGTTCTATTTAGAAAATATTCAGATTTAGGCGTCACGCTGTCGTAGGTTGCATTCTACGAATGATTTTCAAGGTGCAATCCAAGCTTTTTTATAAACTAGGATATACACTTTCTATGATACCAATTGTAAAAACTGTCTCTTTCATAGCTATTTGACTGAAGATCATTTTCATAAACGTTACCTTAGGTCATTCTAATTTTTTTAACTGAAATAATATTTTTTTAAGTATCCGTATCAAGCAGACTATTAAACTTGGCTTGAGGTTACGGCATCAATATCCGTGTGCAAATAATATCCTGAATAATTTTTTGTCCAAACCTACACGAGAATGGGACGAAATGTAATCTTGACCCTGAGACCTGGTGTTATCTATATCTTTTGCAGTTCTGACAATGACCATATAATATCGTTATGGACCATATAATATCGTTATTCGTGAGTCGTAGAGACACAACGCCCCTAAATGTGTTCGTGAAAAGTCAAAGCATTTCGTTGGAGCTTCATCGAAAAATGAATGAAGCGCCTCAACATTGATCGGAGGAAGTCATTCGAATTATTATAACACAGTGTTGTGAATCGAGGAGCTCCACTTATGGTATTTATTCGAACACATTAAAACCAATATGACAAAACCCCAGAAGTTACAAAAATTGTTTTGTCGAATTGTACCTCTATATCATTCGAACGCAAATAATTACTCATAGCAATGTAAGAAGACATCTCTACGTGTGGAACGTCTGGTACGTCTGACCACGCACTGTACTTGCGGTCTACGTTCAATAGCACTTAAATACAGAACTAGTTGTATAAACTAGGATACAAATTACGATTATGATGTCCGTTGAACTGAACTCGTGACCTTGGTCTTCACGGTGTCGTGGTGAGTAAAGTGAGTAAAGAAATAATTTGGCCAGCGCGCGACGGACTCGCGTGAGCACTGAGTTTAATTTCCCGTGTGAGTGAACAGTTTACTCATGAGAGCGTGGTGGTGGACGCGACTGCCTCTTGCGTAACCAGGCAATGAGAACAAGGCCTCGGCAGGGATACAGCTCAGAAATCTTTTCTTCTACGTGCAGCTTGAGCCGTAAAAAACTGTCTCTTTCCTCAGTGTTCAGAAAAATGGCAAAAGTTAGAATGAAAATAAACATCCGATTCGAATTGTTTCTCAAATTTAATTGCATTTTTTAATATACATTGTCATTATGTAACAATACACGTTTATCGACGCATTTGAAGTATTTCAATTTCATTTGACTGGATTATGTAATCTAACCTTTCCTAATTATAGCTCTTTACAGCTGTACTTACGAGTATCTAAAGAACACTTGGGGCACTTAATGCTGTATAAATTTCAAGAAAACAATTCAGTAGCGATTCGGAATATTCGCTCGGTCTATGGAGGAGAGCTCGTAATAAAAAGAACTTGCTGAAGATTGTTCGTAAAGTTCGAAAGTGCACACACACTGCAGCACGGATGAAGACAACAGGATGCCCAATTAAGCTGGTCAAGGAATGCTTCGAGCCTCACGTAAAGAAGACGTAGAAATTTAAGCTGAAGAACATCCAGACGCTGATCCTCCAGGCTATAAGTTTTTCCGTAGCTCAAAAATCCTTCGAATGGGTCAATCCTCAAGAACCATGAAGAAATTAAAATGGCGTTTCAAAATTCTGCTCTTCGAAAACGAAGAAATTTCTCAAAAATAGCATTTAAGAGCTAATCAATTGACGGAAATAAGTCATGAATTATCATGAAAACCAAACTGAAATTTAACTTCGCTAGAAATTAAGATTTAGTCACATATTTACAAATTCCAAATTTTACATTTCGAATAACTTATGAGATAACCTGAGCCACCTCAACAATAAGCATGATAAGGAGTTTTGTTTATGAATTAAGCCTGCTCAATCAAAATAATAGGATGCCTTTAAGGGAACTTTTACCCCTGAAATCGTGTCATTAGGTATTGCGTACTACTTATTTATACAGAATGACATCTTGAAGACCTATCAGCTGCTGCAGTTTTTATCGGGATCACGGTAGGTATATAAAGCTCCTTCAGCTCTAAACTTCCCATCAAAAGTTACTTAGAAGAAAACCGCGATGATGTAATACCTTGCTGCACTACTTTCCAAACTGTTTTTACATCTGTTGGAAAACAGTTTGATAGGAACTACTCTGTTATAAATTGACGCATATATTGCTACAATTTGTGCTATTATATGCAACAGAAGTAAATAGTTTCAAACAGTTCTATCAGTTGATAATGCGGCTATTTACGACAGAAAATAAAACTCTGTACGCCTACAGGCAAGTTCTGAAGGCGCCAGTACAGTTATTTTAACTAATTTTTGTTCAACTCCACGTTGCAAAACAGCAAGCAGAAAATACATGTGAATTAAACACCAACTTGAATGCATTTATTAAAATGCCAACTGCCATCTCTCATACAACTTTCCCCGAATTCGCCCGCCGAATGATTACGCAGCCTCAGTGAGTTTCAACCGAGCTATAAAAATGTATATCACGTTTCTTTGAAACCAAAAACTTCGCAAACAAAAATGTTTACATTTCATTTTACTTGAGACTGATTGCTTTTCGTGATAAAAACGTACTCACATTTCATAAGCTTGATTGCAACTACAGTTTCACAACGCACCTGTATGTACATATACATACGATTGATACCCTCAACAGAGTTTCAAGTAGTTAACGTTCCGAAAATACATTGAGCTGATATGAAGATCCACTGAAACTAAATCCAAAGCCACGAAAGCCCCATACGTCCCACTCAGTAATTTCCTTGCTCGTCTTTCGACTTTCCTGTACGACACCACACATCCGGCTTCTGATGCACTCCAATTGTACTTCTCTTATCAGTCCCAAGCGCGAAGCCATCCTACGCAATCAAAAGATTGTCGTAAGCGGCACCGCCAGCACTTGTGACCTCACAGTAGCTTTTCAATGTGATGCGCTACCAGGGTCACCATTCCGAGCTGAAACAAACGGCGTTTTCCGCTACTCGGTCCTGCTGGCTGGGGAGAGAGCGGCACAACGTTCGTTCTTCGCGTGCGAAGGCTGTCTCCGACAGGCTTAGGCTGAAAATGATCGTCGTGTTTTCCTCATGCGAGCACAAACGTAAGCACAAGATAGAAACTTGACGCCACTCTTACGGCAGAAATGAGTTGTTGACAGATTGAGTTCTACATTTGTTTTGATGTCATCTCTTGTAAAGTGTTAAGGAACATTTGTATTGCTTACTGTTCGTCCATGGTAGCATTGTTAGAAAATGTTAATATGCAAGAGAAATGTAACTTCAGTGAAGTATTTATCTTTATTTCAGACTTACATGAGGACAAATGAAGTATTTCTTACCTATTTTATACGTATATATAATTTACGCTAACTAGCAAGCTAACTTCATTACCTTTGTCCGAGAAAACCCAGCATGAAACCAGAAGAAAAAGGTACCATCTTGTGTGTTCGACCTGTAGTGCTGTTGCCACAAAACATGACCCTATGTAAAACATGTTACAAACAGTGCTTTTAAATTGAATGAGTTTGTGCCTCAGCGAAACACTATGTGCCCAGCACTTATATTTTTACTTTGAAATGAGAGTTCAACGGGCTGTGGTATTAAGTTTTTATCACACTAACCTGATAACAATAGGCTTCTCAAAAACATATCGGTTAAGTCTGACCAGTGAAACATTTTCACCAGTCCGTTTTATCATCAATTGTATGGTTACCAATATCTTTTTCTTTCCGAAGAGTTCAAATAGGAATATTATTTAATAATCAATTTCAATGTTTTCAGTAAAATCTTGTCTCAAATTTATCATATCGAAGTAAAGTTCAAGTTTCGAGGATATTTCAAGTTAGCATCTTGAAAAAATTGTACACGTAGCTTCAATTTAGACAAACGAGTCTACATTAAGTACATTTACTATAGCAAGCGTTAAGTACAATTTTCTTCGCTAACATCATTCGTCTTCCAAGCTATGTCTCTCGGAGTGTTTCGGGGACGTTTACGTAGAAGTTCAAAAGTAAAAAGTGACTATAATACAAACCTTTGCCGACAATGCATTGTAACGTTTACATCATAGTCTGCTGAGAGTCGTTCACAAAATTTTTATTTTACGTTGCTATAAACACGTGCAAGCCTCGTGCATTTTATAATATTATTAAAACTTTCACCCCTAAAACTCACACTAGGGACAGGAATTTTAGGAGAAAGTCATCAACCCCTTGAAATCTATTTGGGATTGCCCTAACATGTGTCATTTTCTGTTCATGCAAATACTCGTCGATTATCAGTCCCCAAGCTTGACGCAATCTCGAGAGGTTGATTGATCAATAAAAAATGTTCCCATGTGATATTTGACGAACAAAATTATAACCTTGAATAACCAGTAAGCGAATGAAGTTATGAAAAGAAAGTATTGGCTCAGCAGCATGCAAGCTAATGTATGAAAGACGTAAAACACTTCTTTTTGCATGAACTTTTTAGAGAGTAATAACGGAGTTTTGAATAACTTCCAAAGCATGATAAACAGTTTTGCATATGCTTGTGATTACCCTAAATTCGTAAATTTAATCTAAAATTTTACCCTGAAAATCTAAGTACTCGAAACTGTTAGATTCAGGCCCGAAATAGAAACAAACTCGGTCTGCAGAGTACCGTCAGAAGTGAACGCGTTAGTGTATATTTTGAGAAGGTAATTACGTGTCATTCATTTTGTAATCTATGTAATATGCATAAGTAGAATGGTTGACTTACAGTAAATTGACCCAGAAGAAGTCAACTTTGTCGATCAACTTTTCAACATAAAAAGTCGGAACTGCTGCAGGAGACGTGCACAAAATTAAGAACGACTAGGTAATTGGCTCAGTGTTCTGCTGATAACCAGTGTGCATACTACATCCAAACGTCATCAAGCCATTCCAGTGTATAATTCGGAGGCTAAGACTTAAGTACCGTGAGCATGGTAAAGTCCTATCTCATCTTTTATTTAGAGGACTATCAACGACAACTCTCACAACACTCAATTCGAATCCAGCTAGCACCACTAAACGATAGTTGAATAATTGGCGAGCATTCAAGCTTGTTCCGTCCTGTTGTACCGCCAATGGTCGGTGAAATGATCCAATGAACACGACTCGTTTATCTGTGTCATGTTACGGTAGCCCGGGAGGCGTTCCTTTCAGGGAGCAGCATCCTGAATGACTGATGAGATATTTGGTCAGAATATTTTGGCAGAAATCATGCGTATTTCATTTAAAATTTAGTTTTTCAATCAAATTAAATGTATGTAGTCCTAGAATTAGCAATGGATGTACACTTAATTGCATTGGCTTCATTGCATGGATAAGCAGCTCAGTTTAACGCTCTTTTACGACGCCCTTATTTTCATCTTGATTTTGGGGAAAATCATCTCCATCCTGGCAGATAATGCATTAGCCCCGGCGATGCCAATCCCACTATTACACCGAAATAACGTTTTTATTGAAAAACACACAAGTAGTCAAGCCATCGCACCTGTCTTTGCGCTGAAAACATTTTGCAACGTTGGGTGGTGCACCATATCTTCGATTACCCACGCAAAACGCTGCCGGCGCAGAGTAACCGGCACAAATGAGTCGTAATTTGCCTTATTCGACAATTCCGTACACCGACTTATGTAATGAAGCTGCGTCACTAAAGTAGCCCATGATGATGCGTTTGAACATGTCATCATTTCGCCTAATTACGTCTGAGTGATATTCATTGAGCGATGTTGAAATCGTGATATAGGCCTCGTGCGTGTAGACGATATAATTCAACACATTTTGCTTCTGTATCTCCCTTACGTAAGAGTTCACTATACCTGATGGTAAAAATATGTAGTGTATGCATTTAATTTTAAGTTTGTTTGTTCAAACATCTTTTTCAACTTGAACCTTTTACTCATACATCAATTTGACGGCGCTTTTGTATTTAGACGAGCTACTTTCGTAAACAATTTATATAATAGATATTATCTCTATACTCAATCTGCACAAGTGAAAGTTCACACTCGGCTCCTTGCACCAGCAGTTACAATTCAATTAATTAAAAAACTCAGAAGCTGTAACCGCACTTCTAAGTTTCATTAATTATAAAAGCCGACGCAGACACCAGCCATGTCATCCTAAGCCAATTGAATATAAACGGAGGCCTTTATAATTTTCGCGCCCGTATGCTTGGAGTGTTCTTGTCTGTTTTCATGTGTGACTGGGGAAGAAACAAGCACATATTTCGTCATTGAAAGTCTTTTACTTAGAAAGAGCAGACATTTATCTTGTTTCATTAGCATGTGAGCGAGTGCTTTACCTTATTGGTAAAAATTGCTGGAATTTCATAAGAAACTTCATGCATCTTGTGAATTACGTCCGATCTTAAGCTTAGCCTGACCGTCAATAATATTCGGGCCAGTTAAGGAACGGTCGAAAGAGTGGAAGAAGGCAAGTTATTGTGGAGCGAGTCCCGCACGGCCGGAATCCCCGAGCGCGAAGGTAGCATGACGGTCGTAAATTTGGAACCCGTCGCGTGAGGCTGTGACTGCGCTCGTGTGGGTCCGACGGAACCTTGAGCAACACGTGTTGCGTCACGCGTCCCATGCACGGACCACGCACATCACGTGTGTCATCCTCGTCATCGTACACGTGCGATGAGAGCACTTGGAACCTTTAGACGGATCACTTCAACGCAAAAATATCTGTTTGGACACTGCGGTGTTGCTTTCCCTGAGCATTCAACTCTGTTTATTTATGTTCGGGCATATCGTGATCGTGCATACATTGTGTTGAACTGATGATTAACAGGTAATCAAAGTTTTGTTTCTAAACAATTTTGCTGCATCTATCGACAATGAGCTTCAAACACTCCATCAAAGCTAATCCACATGCCACTCCAGAGATTGTACGCACATTGTAGACACTGGGAGCACGTGCAACATTTGGTCGCCTCACATTGTTGATACAACGTTGTTGTTGCGCTAGGTCCAAAGTTCTGGGGCACGTCAACATGTGGAGCTGGGGAAGCTATCTGGTACATAGGTCTTCCGTATGTTAATGCGTGTTGCTTAACGTATGCTTTTTCAATTGAGAAAATGAATATGAAAATAATTGAAAATTGATCTTATATCGAGTTGAAAATTTTCAAGATTCTTCTTTTCAATCATCTTACACGAAATAACAAATTGTGTTTTGTGCAACTTCCTAGTTCAGTTTGAGTCACCAAACTCACAAAAGTACCAACATGGAAGCAAAATAATCTTTAAAATCAAAATTTTATTTCAGTTATCTAGGAACCATCAAACAATGTATAGAATAAAGGAACAATGTATACGAAGTAAAAACACATGTAATATTCTGTAAATGTCTATTTTCCCTCGATTACATGGTTTACTTTCATAAACAAGACACTAGGCCAAAATTCGATAAAGGTAAATTACAATTTTTCGTTCGTTAGCAGAAAGTGTTTGCGAAAGTCAAAAATTTAAGTTACACTCAGTTGATTCACCACTGACGTTAGAGTGTGAATGAAATTTTACCACACTATTTTGAGCAGAGCTTTTTCATATTATCGGTAACAATGACCGAAATTTTTCACACTACCAGTTACGAAGAAGGTCCTGACTGTCCCTTTCTCTGACGCGAACACCTCGCAATGAAATATTGGTAAGGATTGCGTGATGCCGGAACACAGATCCTTGTTCATTTCGGGACCAAGACAAGCACGTTCAGAGCATGTTGGACCACCTCCAATGACTCGAGGGACCCACTCTCCTCTGTGCCGCTCGTCCTCTTCCTCAGCTGTGCTTTCTCGCATCGTGTCAAAGCTTGAGAACATTTTTCTAAATTATAGAAGTTCTTTTCTCAAACACCGCAGGGAATGCAATTGGTATAACTGCTTATTGGTCGCATTGGTAAAGCTTCAGTTGGAAGTTATGCTAGTAACTTCGCTAGATTCATGTCCCATACTTCAGTTTGCGAGTATAATCTTAGCTAGACATACCTTTTCACCAGGAAAATCTTCACTTAATGTACTTCGAAAGATTTCCTTTCTGAAGCCCCTTTGTTGATTTGCTTTCTTATCCCGTTTTACGGCAGGAACATTTTCATTAATTCATCATTTTTCATGCCTTAAAAACCAACGATAAGTGGGAGAATTTCTCAATTAGCAGAGTGGAGAAAATGCTATAGGATTTAAGGGTTGGAATTTGCACAAGAATGTTGACACAGTAATCAAAATGAAAAAAATATCTTCAGCATTGTATTCTACATAAACGACTTCGAACATCACGTGCCAGTGTTATAGACGCCGAATTAAAAGAAATATTGTATAGTTTCGCCGGACGAAATCATCGTCCATGATTTACAACGTTCACAGTTAAGCTAAAGATCATCTGCCATCTGGCAGTTACAGTTCGTTAGAACTTTACAAGCGACGGAACTCGACAACCATCAAGAACAATACCAACGACAATTTGTGAAGCGTAAAATTGATTTCACTACTTTTGTTTTCTCATTTCTCGTTCAGTGTTTAGATATTATCCTCAAACCCCTTACTGTGTATTCCGCCAGATGTAATATAACTAGTTTATAGTATTACCAGCATTGTACTTTCAAGAAGTGCCATGTATGCTTAACAACGGAATTCTTTCATGATATGTCGCTATGCTTTGAGCACGAGACACGCATCATGTGTCACGCAGTTGGGACAAATTCATACGTTGTCACCACTCCATGTCCTCAAGCAGAGGCTACAACAAGTACATGCTTCCAAGCCTGGTCCTCACCCTGTAATTTTAGAATGTCTGGAGAATGTCGATCAGTGAATGCATGCACGCGTTCATTACACTCGAGTACAAATGAAGTAGTTACGTGTTCAGTATCTGAAAATATTTTTATTTTAGCATTTATTTTCAACAATTGTTAAGTTTAGAAACTTCAAGAGACTCTCCTGTCCTGATGTACCCTTATATCATTTATAGTCGCACAGAACAAAATTATCATACGTATACGAATAGTTTATATCTTACGTTGCCTTGCTCGCGAAATAGTTCGTACTTTTTTAGTTTGCACGAAATTTCTTACGACGCATTAACCAAGTGAAAGTAAGCTTCTTTAAACTAGCTAACTTCATTGAATTTCATCAAAGTAACCAGGTTCTTTCGTGTTTCTTCGAAGTGAATAGATGTACTCGAGTTTTTTAAGCAGCCTTCTGTAGATGTGTCTTGGTGAAAAAATCAAGTTTTTCAAAATTGCATAACTTTTTACTGGCCAAGTTCCGTAACTTAGAATATTACTGACGGCAGCTGCAGCAAACACTCCATAAAATGATGTGCATGCGGGCATCTATAGCCGCTCAAAACATGAAATATAAATAATGTATTTCAACAGCCCAGCTAGAGCTCCCCTCTTAAATATAATACCTTTTATTCAGAAGAAATGTTTCATGCGTTAGGTAGTGTGTGACTCGTTGAGAAGCGTTGCAGCGCTGGGACGCCTGCTGCAGCCCTACTGGCGCGCGTGGGAGGCGTGAGAGGCAGGTCACAACCTGCACTTTGATGATAAATCGCAGCGAACTTCAGAGAAGTTTACAGAGAGTAAAATTAGCTATAATTTAATTTCATTTCATATGTTTCACATACCGCTTCTATTTCTATCATAAGGTACGTAGTTCTTAACTCATTTCAAAGTACAGTACTATCACTCCTTATCAGTCATTGTTTGATGACGAATAGTAATTGTTCTATTCACCAGTCTTCACTTACCAGTGCTGACCTATTCCTCTTACTACAACGATGAGTGTAGGTGAAGTTTAATAAATAAGGATAAGTTAAAACGTTCATCATTATGGTAAAATATTGAAATGGTTACAGTCCTCCTTCTACCGTGGCTCAATGGGAGGCCGCCGCTCGCCTGCCGTTCGGAGCCCCCGGGTTCAGATGAAGGGCGTATTGCACTAAATTGTACGAGGTCACTTGTGCTTCTTTTCAGAAAGGAAGACTGCACAAGCCCGATATTTTTCACACAACCCAGGTGCATAAATGGGTACCAGCTCGGCCGGAGGATGAATTTTTACCATCCACTTAATGCCAGGGAAGGAGGATGATCTGTTAGGGTAAGGGATCGTCTGTACGTGACCTTAAGCCCAATGGTAGAAATTGTCTTGGGAAGGCGGCTTGGAGAACGTCGAACGACAGAATTCGTCCTGTAATAGAAACGAGCCTATAGGTCTGTACTTGAGTGGCTACCCTAGCCCGATGTCGTTAGAGACCAATCACGCACAGGCATCAAGGGTACCAGAGGAGAAGTTAAGTAAGAAAACCTAAGCTTAGCATTTCGTATATTGAAACCATTTTTTTTAAGCGAAGACAAAACGAGAGAGCCCGCAGCGGTAAATCAATCAGAAAAAGTCAAAATTACTGTAGAATTCGTGACGCATAATTTTAGCATTCGAATTGTTCTACATCCATCCATTCAGGTAACAGACATGCGTAGAATTTGCTCGTTTAGGAAGAGTAGACTTTTAACTTGTTAAATTCATATATTTCTTATCTTTGAACTGCAGTTCATGTACGTTGTGAAAACCGGAAGGGATTAATTGCATTTTCGTGCGTCTTAGTTCCGTTTTATCGTGGTTTCCATCTAACAATATACTTGCAATGTTGACAGACACAACATTTTCTATCCAGGCACTTTGCTCTCTGCTCCCTTACGCGACTTCATTGAACACTCTTAACAATACCATCCTACGGCCTCATTACTGCAGCTGGTGGGCTCGCAGCCGGAAGCGGTGCCGGCGTCGACGGCTTATGGATAAACTTTATCACCTGAGACCACACGTTACACACACACATTCTCCAGCGCCAATTTAGGCGCATGATTTTTCCAACGCGATGTTAGGGCTGCTCGAAAAGTAAAAGTGTTTCTTCTAGCTGTACGAAATATATACGATTCATTACGTCTTGTTAGAATCAGTGAAATGAACGGGAATTTTATGTTAGTTCTGTATAGTTCTAATAACTGGTGTGAGTCGATTAATGAGATTCCGACAATGAATTCAGGATGGGTAATAAGAACTTCCTGAAACAATCAACTCGCCACTGCTCACTACATAACTTCTGAAGAAAACACCTACACCGCAGATGTTACGTACGAAAAACTTTAGCAGCGAGTGCAGGGACACCGCAAGAATGAGCTCTCAGACCATGCCATCGCAACGCCGCGTTGACGATGGATTTACAACTCGGCGGCGGTCTGAGGCGCGCATGCGCAGCGGCAGCCGAGGGTCGAGCGCTAGGTCGCGTGCGATGCTCCAAACATCACCTTGCGCTCCCCACGCGATAGTACGCTTTTCAGCACGAGCGCAGAGCGCAGTTATTCTTCTGCGGTAACCTCAATAAAAGGATAACACTTTCACTGCGCCTTCATGAAAAGGAAGCGGTGTGAGTCCCGTGGGGCGCGCCGACTCAGTTCTACAATTCTAGAATTTACCAGTATGTCTTCAGGAAATTAATTTATTTCTTCATGCATTTAGTGTTATGATTAGATTACTTGACTCGAATCAAATAGAATTGATGCTAAAATTGAGGTAGTTTTCTTTACTATCAAATACATTTACATTGAATCTTTATTTCTGATCAATATTCCGTGAGTTATGGTCGTCTTCGGACTTACGGAGCAGAGCTTGATGAGAACAAGACGTGCCCTAAGCCTAAGCGGGCAGATGTCTCGCTGTTTCGAAAATGGCCTCTCTATAACTAGATTGAACAAATGCGATTACATAAAGTGCAAGGACAAGATCACACGACCTACTTTTGGGAACTATAACCTCGTGAACTATCGCTGCGGTGAAGCGACAACTCCATGAATAGGAATATTCGATCTTTAAGATGATTCTAATAGGTAACAGATGCGCCTCTGTCCGGAAATTTGGTTCAGTTGTGCGAAAGAGCTGGGAGTGACGGGCCTGATCAACAAACATGAAGTTATCCACCAATTCCGATTCAGCTACGCCCGGTCACTGAGGCAGCCTATTGACCTCGTGTCGGCCGCAACTCTCCGGTCGTCGTTAACAAATCCTGTCATGACCCATGAGGAATGTCTGCACTCGCTTCTATATTCCAATAGAAATATGATACCTAAAATTATTTCCAAGCGAACAAAGATACAGTGTTCTCAGAAATAATCCCTATTTATAGACTAGTATGTGTATTTGTACACAAATAGATTATTCAATTTCTTTTTATGTTTCATAGCTCTCTACACGAAGTAACAATTACAGGCTTTATGAATACAACACTGACTCGAAAAAATAATGCAAGTCAATGTGTTACGTTTGCTTCTCTCGAGAATAATGTGTTTACATCACAGGTCGGGATAGGTACTAAATATTTTTCGGCCCTCTTCGATTTCAAATCATTTCCATCTCAAACGCCATCAAAACACTTGCTGCTTGTCGCATGGTATGCTAAGACACGGATTAACGCTTCTCAAATTCAATTATGGTCATTGATACTGCATCTCTAATTCAATTATGGTCATTGATGCTGCATCTCTAATTCAATTATGGTCATTGATACTGCTTCTCAAATTCACTCATGGTCATTGATACTGCAGCTTTGAGAATTAAGAGTTTCGATGTTCTCGACATCGATATTCTACCAACTCAAGTAATTATAATGTCCACTTTTTTGTACTAACTCAATGAGGTCATGCATCAACGCCCATTTTACACGGCAGTAAGATCTGAAGAGAGAAATAATCTAGAAATAAAATAAACACTGATGTCTAAATTAAAAACATGCCATTAATATGAATTTAGACTAGATTTCTTCAATATAAGGGCTCATTGGTGCAGTGAGAGCTTATGTTACTATTGTTCCAATTATTTTGTCCAATCTCTGTATGTTGGACTAAGCTACAGAAAGAAAATGACAATTGATTATTTCTATAGTTTCATGGAGCAGTTTCCTACGTAGCTATATTAAGCTTAACAACATATGGTGTTGCATTGTCGTCACTAATAATCTTGCACCATGACTTCACGATTAAATCTTGAGCGCTGCATTCGTAGTCAGGAGTTCAAAAAGACACAGTGTGCGATTACTCTTCTTTGAACATATTTCAAAATATTCAGAATATTTCTTCCCATGATTGTGACCTAATATGAACAATTCTCGTAAGCGGAAACCTAAGTTCATTGTATATTCCCGTTGACAGCAAGATAATGACTAGCAGGAGACTACTCTACAAATTCTTGGATAGTAGATGCAAATAATTCTTGCTTTAAGCTTCCAGGAAGAAATACTAACTTATCGCCTCAGGGGCGATAATGGGGTGCAAATTCGAACTTGAGTGCATGTAAACTATCCACGGTTAAGAAAAAGCGCATCGTTTCTTTCATACAACATTAATTCGTGGGTTTGGACAGGCCTTCAGTCATTTACACTGAATTTATTCATTTTAGGTTTAAATAGTTTCGTCTATATCTTACCTTTAGCCAGGTTTTTTAACGTAAACTAGAGGAATTCAGTCATTTCAACGAGTACTTCTGTTACCTGTTGAAGCTGGCGTGGATTTTAACCCTGAATGAACTTAATGTTTGTGCAAGAACTATCCGCAGTGTGTACCTTACTTGAAATACTTTGCAAGATTTACCTCCGGAGAGATGCTTCACGTGCAGCACAAACGATTGTTTCTGTTTGGGACGTATTATTCAATAGTATTAGCTCTCGGTGCCATTAAACTTTTATGATAAATATGCAATGGAGGTACAATAGCACATTAATTTTGTTGATTAATGAATAACTCAAGAGAACCAAAGATTATACCCTCTGTATGGCACCAGATAAATCTAACCCATGACTAGGCTTTCTTTCTGCTCCTAACAATAATTCAATCCAAAGTTCTGACTTTTCGCTGATAGAATCATAATTCTTTTTGCGTAGAGTTTCGTAGTCAATTCATTAAGCTCGTCGCTCAAGTGGGCGATAAAGTCCTATTCATGAAGCCCAATCCTCCAAGAGAAGTCACACGAAGAGAGTTGCGCGTGATTGGACTTTATTGCCCCGTGAGCGTATCGAGGTGAAGGGTTCCAATCATGGCCGCTCTAATCGGTGTGATTTCTTTTTCAGGATGCAGCTTCTGGCGCTGGCACTGATCGTACTGAAAGGCCTCCTAACTTTGGCTGATCCACAGTATGGTGGTGGTGGGTTCGGCGGTGGAGGGTTTGGTGGAGGTTTCGGAGGGGGGTTTGGAGGAGGTGGAGGGTTTGGAGGAGGTGGGTTTGGAGGCGGGTCAGGAGGATATCTCCCTCCACCGTCACCACAGCCACCAGGTGGAGGTTATGGACCTCCAGGTCCAGTGTTGCCACCAGGTCCGGTGAACCCACCAGGAGGATATGGACCTCCAGGTCCGGTTAGGCCACCAGGTCCGGTGAACCCACCAGGAGGATATGGACCTCCAAGTCCAGTTAGGCCACCCAGCAATGGGTACGGTTTGCCAACAAATGGCCCTGGAACCTGCGGAGTTCAGCCAGCAACCTCAGTTGTCTACACAACTGTATACCAAACATCGGTGCAATTCACGACCGTGAATCAAGGAGGTGGTACTCAAGTTACTACCACCACGCTTGTGCAACAACAATTCGTGCCTACTACGTTGTTCCAAACTGATGTTGTAACAAGTACTAATTTTCAACAAAGCATTGTTCAGCAAACCACGCAACAAGTGGTTGAAACCATTGTTCAGCAAACAGTTCCTGGTGGAAATTCAGTACAAACCAGATATGTAACAAGTACTAGAGTAATTCCTCAGGTGACGTTTGTGACTGAGACTACGACTAGCACACAAATCATACCTGTTCTGATGACTCAGACACAGGTACAAACTATCAACACTCAAATTGTCGAATTCATAACGAGGACTGTGACTCAAACTCAAGTAGTAACCATACCTGGAGGCGACGAAGTGCGAACTGTTTTCATGACCCGTTTCGATACCCAAGTTCAAACCGTCGGAGGAGGCGTTCAAACTCAAGTCGTAACATCCACGAGCGTTGTTCAACAGGGAATGACAATCACGGTTCCTGGACCTGACACTACCAGTACAATAGTGCAGACTAGCATGCAAGTAGTCCCTACTACGCTAGTTACTACGCGGTTCGACAACCAGGTGGTAACTCAAACGCAAATTGTTACTCAGACCAATTTTGTCACTCAAACAGTAACCTCAACAAGTTTTGTCAATCAAGAGGTCACATCCACAGTTTTCATTCCTCAAGTCGTGACCAGAACCCAAGTTATTTACCAAACTATACCTGTCATTCAAACTCAAACTGTGTTCCAAACAAGCACTGTGACTCTACCTGGTGGGCAACAGACTCAGACTGTCACTAGTACATCTGTCACTCAAATCCAAGGAGGAGGGCAAACGGTGTACTCGACTGTGCTCTCAACCCAGGTTACACAGCAAGTTATGGTGCAGACCATCAACAGGAACATGATTGTAACCATCACAAGGACGGTGAATGGAAATTGTGGCACAACTGGCCAGCCTACAGGAGGATATAATTACAATCCTCCAGCAGTACCATTCGGATTTTAAGCTTTAATTAAGTGAGTGCCTTACATGTCCGAGCTTCTTGCATGGTTTTAATCTTTTTGCCCTAGTGAATACTGATTTCATGGAAAGCCAAAGCGGAAGACAGGATAAGTGGCGTATTCTCATGTTCTTNGGAGGTGGAAATAAAGCTACCTTGAAGTTTATTCATCAAGTCTAACTTATTATATAATCAAAATAGTTTGAAGAGTATCTTCAATATATCATTTGCACTAATTTTAAACTTAGGGATAGATTACAAAAGACATCATATGGAATTTGTTAATCAGTTAATTCGAATTTAAATGTTATTACCCACTTTGCTAATTTTATTCGCGCGAATATGAATTTGTTTACTTCACATCTTCCAGGAGAAAGGTAAAATTTTATACTTGAATCAAGGATCGTTTGCTTACGAAAGCATGTAATTATATATATATATATGCGCTTTCTACTAAATTAAAGTGGTGAAGCTTAATTTGAGGCTAATCAAATCTGTGGATGAGCTCCTGTTCTATCACAGAACACTTTCGATGTCTAGCCAAACAATCGCTCCAGAGAATCATCTTTGGGATAAAAAACAATATCAATAAAATCAACCCGTTTGATTTTCCATCAAAGAGAAGCCTATTTATGAGACGAATACGTTTGTTACTGAGAGATAGGCCTTTCATTTCTTTATCACTTTCAAGTGTGATCATCATTATAGATATGCATGTGCAAGATACTGGCGTGTGCAATCATTTTCGTTGATAATTCGTCGAGTCGGTGGAAATGAATTGAGCGCTGATGCCAACTTAGTCGGCATTTTACCTAATTACGATCGTGATCGGCACCGGTACTGACAAATCAAGCCAAATAAAAACACAAATTGATGTGGTATAACTTATGTGTGTGTTTTTTAATTGATATCACACCTGAAGCTGATGCCTCTCGGGTTCATACAACAGCAACCACATGCGTTTCTTGTCCTCTTCCCTGCATAGCAAGCGGCTTGCGAGAGCCCATTACATGGACATCTCGACTATGGCTCTTTGATCTTTCTCCAAAACGTCAAGCATCATAAACACGTGTTTTTATTTTACATGTACTAGAAGAAACGCTTACAACTTTCCCGTTGTCAATTTAATGAAGGAATTTTCTCGTTTTTTTATAGAATTCGGTAGAAAATGTAACATAAGGAGCGAATCGGGATTATGTGAGTTTTAGAAAATTTCTCCAATATTGAAAATAATATCAATAGTGCGTGACAACATTTTCCTTTATCAAACGTTGCAGATGATATGGATTACTTCCTCGTTGGTGAAATGAAATTATTACAGCCCTAAATCGTGTGATATCCAAATCCCTAAGAAGTGTGATATCCAAATCCCTAACTAGTGCGATATCTAAACCCCTAAATAGTGCGATATCCAAATCCCTAAATAGTGCGATATCCAAACCCCTAAATGCTACGATTCCTAAGCCCCTAAATAGTGAGTTAGCCAAACCCCTAAATAGTACGATTTCCAAGCCCCAAAATAGTGCGATAGCCAGATAAGCGGTCCATGGAAGCTGAAAGATAAAGGTTCACACCTCTTAGAGTGACGAAGCATCCCATCGAAACGCATAGAGATTTTCAAAAATTAAGGCAATAACTATTTTAAGTCGATTCGAATTGTTGTTCAATTTGATTCAACGATTATCAAAATGAGGGTTGAGCAATATATACAATGGTTTTGAACTGCGGTGACCTGACGCTATTGTCCTGCCCCCAGGATGCAGCGGGTGCTGGTGTGGCTCGCGCTGGCGTCCCCATGCCTGACGGCGACGCTGACGCAGCGCCAGTTCCGTCAGTTCGGTGGAGTTCCTCAGCTCCAGGGCTCCATCAACAGCGGGTACCTCCCCCCCAGGCCTACTCAAGGACCTGGAACATGTCAACAGTCTACCGTCTTCGTGACTTCAACTCAATATTCAACGCAGATAGTATATAGCACCGTCTATAACAATGGAGGAGGTCAATTGATCACACAAACTGTGTACAGTACGCAAATCATTCCCAGTACAGTTTATTCTACTATTCAGTCAACGGTAGTCGTTAACAGTGGAGGAGTACAGACGCAATTCATTACAGTAACAATCACGACCACTCGTACACAGATTATAACTCAGCCGGGAGGTGTGACGTACGTGACGAGCACTCAGTACGTGGACGTGCCTCAGCCAGACGTGCAAACGCGGTACGTCACTCGAACGGTACAAGTAACTTCAACTGGAGTAACAACTGTTTTTTCGACAGTTGTTATACCTCAACAAATTGTGAGCACCATATTCAACTCCCAATTCGTTACGCGAACCATGGTCATTCCTGGGAATACTCGCACAGTTGTCAGCACTTTGTTCAGTACGATATATTCAACGGTAAGCGTGCCGGGACAAACCATATTCCAGACAAGAACAGTTTTCAGCACGAATTTCGTTCCTCAAACCATCACCCTGCCAGGAACAACACGGACGGTTGTGTCGACTGTGGTTATGCCATTCTTCACCACGTTTTACTCCACAGTGTTCGCAGGCAATACTCAAACTTCGACCGTCTTTAGTACACGGTTCGACCAAAGTGTTGTAACTTCGACCCAATACACCCAAGTGAACAATTTCAATACGAGGACTATTACAGTTCCTCAAATCAGCACAAGTGTAGTAACAAGAAATGAAGTCACAACGTCTACGGGCTTCACTCAAGTTGTTATTCCGACTTTCGTCACTGTAAATGGTGGCAATCAAATCGTAACAGTAACTCGTACAGTGGTGTCAACAGTAGTTCTGCCAGGTAGCGGACAGACAATCTTCGTAACTAGGACGGTGTACTCCACAAACTTCATCACTTCTACTGTATACAACACTAACGTGCAAACTACACAAATAACCAGCACTCGGCCCTGTAACGGCGGAGGCACAACCGGAGGCTATAACTACAATAATTCTCCTCGTGTTCCCTTCAACCCTTTAGGATAGCGAGGGTCTCGAGTGGCTCCGTAATGGTGTTCGTTGACCATCTAGACCCTACGTAGAAAGATAATTTTGTACATAGTCGTAATTGCTACACCCCTGAAGCCAGAACTATTGAATGGCAGTGTTTGTTTCAAAAGAATACTATTCTGATAATATGAAATAGGAAATCAAAGTGAAATATGTAACCTAATCTTTAGAACTCACCCTTGTAATTCACTGCAGGTTTACAACAAATACCGCATTGCGTATGTCTCATAATAGTTACAACCTATCTAATTTAGTATTCCAGAAGGCTAATTTACGTTATGAAAGATATGATATATGTTAATATGTAATTACAAATAATGGCCTGTAGTCGGTAGCAACTGCTTTTGAACAACAGGCATAGCTTTTCTCACGTCCCTGCTACGCTATCCTGTCATCGGCCTAAACCAGCATCATTTGAGCTCCAATCATCAACATTTGAAGACGGCCAGCGACCTTAAACGAGTTAAAACATGATGGCCAAATGAAAATGTCTCTTCAACACGTCATTGACACAGCACACTGATGAACTTTCTAACGAGCCTCTACTCTGACGAACACTCAACCCTCCAGAGTGTCGCTTGCGAGAGCGCCTTGAGAGCGGCAAATTTCCGAAGCTGCCAGACGTGGACTGACCGAGCGCCCGGTGCAATGAACCTGCGGAACAAGCCACTGAGGAAATATTAGAAAATATGTGTTAATACACAGATGATCGAAGTATACATAAAAGCACACGAAGGAAGTGTACTTGCAATGTGCTACGAAATTTGTGGGTAATGAAGTTTGTAAAACGTATGAGTGAATTTGCGATGTGTAGCAGATACGAAAAAATTTGTGAACAATGAATGCTGAGTCATTGTTTTTGTGAATAGAGGTGCATTATTTCGTTAACAGATTCTATGAGAGAGAGGATAGCATCGATGACATATGAGATTTATTTAAAATCATTTAACCAAATTAAACAATAAGCTAAATCAGCATCTGATTAGCTGGTATATCTTGAATATCTTGAAGATGTTTGGGCCTCTATGCCCTGGCCACACTGGAGTGCCGCCGGTTTGGCCCACGCTTATCAGTAGATCAAGACTTACGCCTAATATAACAGAATAGAATAAATCCGTGAAATCACTAGTGGCTTCTGTTAAAATAACATAAAAAGTAGGCAATCTAACATACATGCATCCTCATGCGTTCGTTGGAATGTTCATAAAAATCTGAACAATGAATAAAAGATTTCATACTTTTAAGAATTAACCATTTTTTGAGGAATAATTAGACATTTCCAAAAGAAAGTGACAATTTATTATGACTCTAGCTCCATACAATTATGTTTGTACCCACAAACCCTCACTCAAACAAATTGAAGTCGTGAAGTCTCCACATCAAAGTCCTGCATACAACTCCCATTACATCGGGTGGCCTGGTCATGTAGTTAAAATGTTAATATAGTATTTATGTTGTGTAATGTCAGTATCGCTCAACGACTCAAACTATTCACACGCTAGTTAACCTCAGTTAACGAAGGTTTCAGAGCGTTTCCAAAACAGCAATTTTCCATGTTCCAAAGCTATTGATTATGAAAATGTTTTCGTCTTCAATACCTTACAATTCTGAGCAAACGCAGTTCAATTTATATAATTTTTTTAGTCACGGTTCATGACTCATTCCTTTCTTTTTTAAGAATTTCCCTGTAACGAAGATGGAACATTCTAAATACAGGATTCCAATGTAGTTCAAAATTTCAAAGGTCCATACGTAGATTACTAATATTTTCAATGGAAAATCAATTAAGAGGTTAATTTCACCGAATATATCGGTTGATTGTCATCCGGGTGTGGTGAGGGATGTGAGGAATGTGTTGTTTCAACTTCCTTTCTCAAGGGAAATACTCAGTGGTCACGTGAATAGCCTTGCCTGAGCCGAGGCTCGAACCCTGGTCCTCTCGGCTGTGAGGCCATCACGCTAACCACTACACCATGGGCCCCACATAATATACGCTAACATATTGAGGGTGATGTACGTCCATTGTTAGACGTTATCATTAAATCGAAGATCATTCGAACGTAAATTTAAGTAAATGCGCTATGAATAAAATAGTAAATTGACTAACATAACTACTAAAATCTTACTTTAAAGTGCGTTAAACCAGTGCTATTTTTTAAAACAGGTTTATTTTCGAATCGTTATATTTCTAATTAGGCATAAATTTTAAATTTTGTCGATGAATTCGGAAAAAACTAATTTTCAAGCTGGTCTTTCAGTGTAGCAATGAAACAGTGTTCGCATTCTTGTTGTAAATGCAACTATTAACTTGGTTAGAGTTACTCGTAGTGCGGAAGAACTTATCATAACTTTTGCACCACTCTATTGCGTATCATCACGGTTCAGTATTACTGCAGAGGCTGATGGGTTATGCCATACAAGGGAACGTAATTATACTTGAAGAATTATTATGACATCTTTCTTTTTCCTTAAAGTTGAACAATCGTTTGTTCGTATTAGTGCGTGGATGACACGTTTGTTGTTCGAGCAGGGCGGTCAACGCTTCAGAGTCCCAATGGAGATGAAACTGCGGAGTGCAGAGTGTCATCTACTATACTACTAATATGACAACTGAAGATAGGAAAATATTGAAAAAAGAATTTGTAAATTTAATGTTAGACTGTTTTCGAAATACCGTCCTCGAACGGTATTAAGCCCACGATGTCCTGTGCTAACTTCTTCTGGCATGCCCAGTGCAGTTCATGGTGCGACGTATTGTCCACTTATTTGAGTACATAAGTCTTGTTCTATAAGGTGAACCAAATTCATCAAACCATCAGACTGATTGGAAAACTTTGAGGCCATAATAGCTTGCTAGAGAGTGCCTTCAAATAGCGATGATATAACTCCTGAATTCTTCAGGCGGTGTGGGAATTAGTTCCAAACTCGTGAACCGAGATGCCTGAGTTTATTACCTCTAAATTAACCCCAGGATCAACATCATACAATACAAACTCTTAAGCTTTGAGCTTTCCTATCGTTTTTTATTTTATTTTCGCAGCTACTAAAATCTGCATAAGCGGTGCAGATTTCAAGATACATGTTTTCTGCACACCAGGTTTTTTTTTTAAATCTGAGTATCGATTTTGCCATAACTGTAGAACCGCTTGAGCTGTAAAACTGGCTAAATAAAAGAAAGATTGGCAAAATGTTTACATTCATCGAAACTATCATGTGAAATAAGACTACTTTAAAGTTCAAAAATAAAAATCGTCCTAAAGAGACGTTTAGAAGCAGCCCTTTAGACGGACTTCTATGATCAGAATACTTCCCTTGTACCTTTTGGGCGTAACCTGCTCACCTAACCTAATTCAATTAACCTGCCCTAAACCTTTCTGTAACTCGCACAACCATAAAAGATGGGCGGTCACCTCATAGGGGCGCTTTACCGTGAAGTCGCTCTTATTAAAAAGTATACCGTGCGAGTCTTCATATCCTGGAGAATATAGCTACAGTTTCGCATACGGATGATATTTTTGCACAATACATTCATTTTGAAAAAAGTTTGAAATTCGACTTATGCACTCTACCGTTTGTTCGCATGTTTCCTCTTCGCGTACTAAAACACATTCAATAAATTTAAATATTACTCTATAATACACACAATTTTAGTTAATAGTTGTCCAATATACTTTCACGCTCGCTTGAAGGCCAAGATCGAAGAACGGACGCACAAGCTTTCCTATTTTTCGTAACGGTGGTTTATGAGACATGAAATATGATACTTTTATCGGAATTAAAAGAAAGTGCTGTAAACAAAAGAGAATATTATTGAATCTCCACCCGATTATACGATCTACATGGAGCAAAGGAAAATGCAAGAGCAACTCTGCAGTCAACATCAGTTTGGACTCAATACACCAATGTCGTCGATACTCAACTATGTTGGGAAGTTGACAAATTGTGAAGGTTGAGTTCATGTGATCTTTTTTTTTTTGCCAGAGGCAATACTGAAAATTTCGTTGGGGCTCACACCCCAACAAAGTGACGAACCCTTGTCGGTGAGTCTGTAGAATATTGGCATGAAACCTTGTAATCTGTATTTTTCAATAGAAAATTATGCAAAATCATATTACTTTCCTTATTATTATTATTATTATTTGAGTAATAATATCAGAGACTTATGTTTCAGTGTTTTTACAAAATTTTACTGAAGAGGAGCGCTGGATTGCTCGAAAGCTCCAGTAAATAATGTCATTCGAAATTGGTATGTTTTGCCTACAATAGTAATGCACTTTTTCAAAAGTATTAAGCTACGTCATCCTCATCACTGTGTTTAAACAACTAAAAAACTTATAGCTTTTAAGATGTATCAATGCCTTGATAATGCGGTAAAGTATATTCGTTGCCAAGGTATTCAAATATGTAATGATTTCATATTTATGAACTAACATACGGTATGCCTCAGATATAAGCTTGAAATTAATCCAAATTAAACTGCAAGCCCAGAGTTGGGTGAAGATTAATGGGGCCCCGTCAAATTTTCAGCAGGTTCGTTCACCATTTAAGATTATTCTAAATTGTCCACACCTCCTGTATGGTTGAATAAAATATAACTGCAGACATCATTTTAATTATAATTTTGATCAAATAATTTTCATAGATCGGATGCAATTATAGTCTCGCTCTATTAATCCTCTGTTAATATACATCACTGCAGGAGAAAATATTCTTATATTCTTTACGCGTGCGACTGTATAAAATATGAAAATAATTGAATTAAAAGAATCGTATTATCATTCAACTCTGAAATCCCGGAACTTTATAATATCAACATGAGAAGAATACAAGAGAGATCTGAGCTAGGGATCTCAAGTTCAAACAGTATGCCAAATTCCGCAGGTGGCGCTCTCTGGTGAGAGGCTTTCTGTCATGCGCATTCTTGACGCCGCCATTGCTTAGCGTTTGGCGTCTCTTTGTAGGTGTGTAGTATTAATGCAGTGATTATGGCGTATCGTTCAAGATAGCTGCCGTTTTTACACCCTTTCGGTAAGTTTAGTACTGTAAAATATCTATCAAGGTTTTTTTTTATGCTTTTGTATTTTAAATGAAGAACAATTATGATATCCGGATTTTTACGGAGTCTAGTTGCCTCACTAACTTCGTTCATTCAATATCTTTGACCATTCAAGTTGGTATACACGATATAATTTCTTAACAGCAGTTTCGTTTAGTTACTTTTTGTATACGTCGTTGATTAATTTGTGCTTAATTGAACGTATTACATCTCGTGTGGATCTTTATGAAAGCACTGTAGAAGTCCTGCTCTAAAATAGTGCTCGAATTTTTATGTCCACCAAAAATTTTTGTGTTGACAGTAGACGGATGCCCGACTTGAAATTGACAATGTAGGAAAGTTCTATTTAATTATTTCATTTACTATGCAAAAATATACCAATTTTTTACACCATTAATGATTGCGATTCATGTAAACTTTCCTTTGTTTTATAAAAATTGGTTTTTACAGCAATTCTATTGAGTTATTTTGCTTCTATTTATGTAATATTAGAATTAGATAATTTATAGGCGTGTGAATGAAGTATGATTGAACCATTTGTTGCTTGTTGTGTTACTCAAGTAAATGACATCAGTGAAACGATACATTAGTGCAAAAATTAGGATGTATTTGAGCTTATTATGTTCTTTTTTCATACTTTGTTTGAAGATTTTCCTTTTATTCATTAAGCATTAAAATATTAGTTTTATGACTTGAGATATATTGCTAAAATAATTTTCATCATATGAACATAAAGTTGGTGGAATTGCCCTGTCCTAATGCTTGGTATCAAAATGAGGGCAAGAATTAGTTTATACATTTTTTTAATGTCAGTTTTAGTGGTGTAATTATTTTCTGGATCTTGTCATTGTATACCAACTGTGATGCCTCACTCTGCAGCCATGCTTCTAGTTTCATAGTTTAGTATTTTTTGGGGTGAATGATGTAAGCATATATTCACCTAAGTTTTGAAATCATAGGAAAAGTATAAAAATCCAAATGCTATAATAGTTTCTTGCAAACCCTAGAGAAATTACAGCTTCATGTTCATAAGTTATTTCTACTTTTGTATTGCTATGCAAGCTAAATTATATTCCAATTAGCCACACCAAACTAACATAATATACTACAACATAACAAGTAAGCAAAAAAATGCACCAGAGAATGGTGTAATGTGTGCCTCAGGTAATGCTGCATACTAATTATTAACTGCTTGCCCATGTGCATTACCATATTTGTATATATGACTTTTCCATCTAAGACACAAAAAACTGGGCAACGAGACTAAATTCATGACTGAAAAGTAATTTCATTGGTCTATGGAGTATGCCTAGGTGTGTTGAATAGTAATCTTCAACATTTACGTTTGGTATCTTATAATTTATACATTGTTTATAAGATACAGAAAAACTAACTCTCAGTTTATATTTCATTTTCATTCCCTTGTCCTTGGCTAATTAAAACTAAAAAGTGTATCGGAAATCTGCAAGTATTTAAAATTTCAAGGGAGATTTGAATTCATTCTATTGATTATTTACCTCAGCTAGGTATGCTACACTATGTCACTCACCCTACAGCTCTAACTTTAGTCTCATTAGCTAGACAGTGAAGAAATATATATAAAGCTGGGTTAAGACAAGGAAAAGTAGCTAAAAATTGAGTTGATATTACACAACCTTTGGCATATATCCTATTTTCCTGTGCATCCTTACAGTTAATTTTATTTTTGTGAAGTAGAGTTGATGTAACATAATTGAGTAGGTCTTGATTACTTGTCAAAACTAAGTTGTAACTTCCATACAGTTTGTGTGAGGCAGTTATATTTGAATGAGACCATTTGAATGTTTCCTAACATATTTTTTCTATCCTCTCAAGCCTTGTTATTGTTTGCACCTTCTAACATGCAAAACACTAAATAATGAGATTAAAATCAAGCTAAAGGTTAAACAGCAAAGTTTGTAAAATTTAAAAAGAATTAAATTGTTTTCAAATGTTTTTATATATTGAAATTGTGAGATAGCAACTAAAAAATTGATAATAATGTGACAGTATGTTGATAAGATTCTACTTGAAATTTTGGAGCCTAGTATATTGATCTATTTTTATC
Source organism: Orchestia grillus (assembly GCA_014899125.1). Classification (NCBI taxonomy): domain Eukaryota; kingdom Metazoa; phylum Arthropoda; class Malacostraca; order Amphipoda; family Talitridae; genus Orchestia; species Orchestia grillus. Next base: position 60,460 of record VOMN01133586.1, on the reverse strand, counting down.
ATGCCTATAGTTTGACTATACTTGTGTCTCAAGTATTACCTTGGTCAACATTACAACCATTGCTTTCATTTTATCTTGAAGGAACTATCCCAAGGTGTGGCTTTTTTTCTCAGAGATGGATTACTGTTAAATTTGGCACACCATGTAGCTCGTAAAATCAACACTTAGCCCATGACTTTTTACAATTTTAAATCTTTTTTATCTCCCTCAATTTCGACACTTGAATGATGAGATTCGGTTGTATTGTATGCACTTCAGTATGAGGAATAATATGCAGTAAATGTATTTTGGAATGAGTCAAAACTTGTGAATTTTTTCTCTGATATATTTTGCTGTTTTTGTTGCACAAGTTTTCAATGATTGCAAAACTGTAAAATCTCATTGCTGTTAGTGACTTGCATTGAAATTTTGCATTAATTGAGCTAAGTTTTATTATTGTATGCACAGGAACTTTGTGGGAACCCATTTTTGTGTAGATACCATGTTTTCTGCAGTCCATGCTTATTGGCCCCTTGATTTTACTCTTGAGATTGCCTTCAATCTGTCTAGATAGCTTTAAATTAACAAATATAATCTATGGTTAAGACTGCATCCATAATATAAATTAGTTCTAATGCAGGCCACTCTCATATATCTGATAATAACTCCAACAAAATTTGCCATTTTCTAATTTGTGGGTTCAACTTTTCCAGTTTTGTGTCCTCTTGTTTTGTTGAAATCTCTAATGTTATTGCTTTCTTCATGGATTAGTTATCACTCTTCAGGCATTTGTTACCTTTATATCATTTATGGGACTGTTTTTCATACTTTTTAGATATTGCTTTGTAAGTAAATGCTACCATTAAACATTTATGTTGGGAGAAATTATTTTTTATAGCCTTTCCTTTGCTCCCAGGAATAGTTTCTATCAACTAGTGTACATTATTGCCTCACATTTAAGGTAACATAAGGCACAGTGCACCTACACTAATGCAAGTATGGCCTGCACAACATCTTTGACCTAATGCCAACTCTCCATTGTAGATTTTTTCAATCCAAACGTGTGCACATTATTTTTTCTAATTGAAATTCAAGTAAAGCGGAACATATTTTAAATCAAGAAGACTGAATAGCAATAACTGATGGTTTTCATGTTACAACCAGAGAGCTTCAAAGATGTTTTTCTGACCAGTTTTTCAATGGTTAGTTGTTTTTAGCAATGCATGTGTAGTTACTTGACCCATTGCTAGTTGAAATGCTATCTTGGATCAAGCCTTGAAGCTTCAGTTAAACTTGGATGAAGGTATGGATATAGTATGAGTCCAAAGAGTGAGTATGATAGTATATAAACCTTCAATTCTTGTGTTTAACTGTTTTTTCTATCTGCAGATGGTCAAAATGTCGAGTGGTCTTCTATCATTGAAGTGGAATCATCATAGATCCACATTTCTTCATGTACTTGCCAACATCAGACAAAAGGTGAGTGCGTCCAATTTAATGTATTTAAATCTTACTCAACTGGTTGTGTTCCATCAGGAATGCCAAGTATATTTGTAGCATTTTTTAAATTTACCTTATGGTGAGTGTAGTTGGGGGAATATGTATGATTTTAGTATGAAGTAATGGTATGCTAGTTACTATTAAACATTTTGGCTATATATGCTGAAGTACCAGACATTCATTGCTGATAATTGATATTTCTAATTACCCATGTTTCGTTTCATAAATGTTGCTCATGATGGTGAACACTGTTACAAATGTCATACTCATAATCATAATGTACTCTAAATTATATACTTCATACACTTAATGGCTCCATTATATACCATTTCCCTATGGTATCCAACAATGGCATTTTGTACATGGTACATATTTGCTATTTGTATTTCTATCAGTAATATAGGGTGCTGTTTTTATGTCAATGTGTAGTCAGCATGTTAAAGAATAAACTAGCTGTTCTGTAAACAGACTTACCTTTGGACATAAGTTAAATTTCTAATTTTCATTCAAGAGCTAACCTACAGGTTGTGTGAATTATTATTTGGAACTATAAGCTCCTAATTCTGGTTTGGATTACTAGCGTCCAATGGATACATCATAGCGCTCTGTAGTCAGTCTGAGACCGCAGCCTGGCCACTGGCACGTGACCGGTGTGTGGCAGGAGGGCAGGTCTGTCACCAGTTGAGCTTGGATGCCCTGCATGGGTGTGTTGTGCAGTGAAGCAGTTCATGTGTTAGGAAAATGGAAAGCCATAAGTTTATTAGGCTTCTAAGTAATGGTGACCAGATTTTCAGCAGGCAAGGTTAAGATTCATCTGAAATGCCAATTTTTTTTTTAAATTATAGTGTTGCAAGATGGTTAATGTGGGTAAAATAGTTTGCTTTGAATTTGTTAGTGGGCTATGGTATTGAATGCCTCAATGTGAAATGGTGATGAATTTTAGTATTTAAAATGGCATATACAGCATTATGCTGCATTAGAAGAAACCCTTGTGAATTCAGGCAACAGAATGAAATTTAATAAGATCTTGTTAGTTAATCTCAATGAGCCTATTTACTTTACCTGTTTCGATTTTTCATTCTGGTTTTATTGCTGAAAGTAAGAAAAGTTTATTCACTATTTGATCCTAATTCAGGTTGCTTCCCATATGGTGACATGAACACTAACACAAAGTACTTTGGTTTAATAAAAATTGCTTGTGAATAATTGGTGTTAGGTGATTGGCTCATGAAATGCATTACTGAATGACTCCTATTTGTTGCAGGAGTCGTACAGCGATGTCACCCTGGCATGCGCAGGAAAGTTTTACCCAACCCACAAGTTGGTGCTGTCAACATGCAGTGAATATTTTGAGGAAATGTTTGAGCGGACACAATGCAAGCATCCCGTTATAGTGCTGAAGGACATTGGGGCTGACGACTTGGAGGCGCTCTTAAGTTATATGTACGATGGTGAAGTGAATGTTTTGCAAGAGAATTTATCTAGTTTAATAAAAGCTGCAGAGTGTCTCAAAATCAAAGGTTTGGCTGTGGCTGACAATGATCCTAATGAGAGAACAAAAGAGAAGAAATTACTTTCTAGCAGCTCTAATAGTGGTAGTAATAATAGTAACAGTAGTAATAGTAGTAATAACCGAGATGTACAAAGAAACGATAGGCGGCCAGTTAATAGTAATGGTAGTGGCATTAAGAGAAGTAATGTAAATAGTAGTAGTGGAGATGATGGTAGTCAGCCAACAAAAAGAAGAAAACCTGAAGCTCGGAGCCAGCTCAACACGTCCACATCGTCTGATGAGAGAGAAGCAGCCCCTCACGCTGAAGATGCTGCACCTGAACCGGGAGCTGTGGACCCTGCTGCTGATGGTGGCGGCTCGGACAAGGCGGACAGTGAAGTACCGGCTGACGCGCAGGGGACGGCTGAACAGCAGACTGACGACTCCCAGGCGTTCATTCAAGTAAGATTTTGGTGTGTGAGCAATGTTTCCTCTTGCAACAGGATGATTCATGCTTTCGGCATACAACTTGCTGTACCAATGTAGGCTTTTCAGGTGTGAATTTGAGGTGCTCTTCTTTTGTGTATGCTCACATCGAACAGGTATGCAGTTCTTTGAGTACTACGGTTGTTTTTAATTCATTGAATGATGCCACATTCTCACCTCCGAACATCAATTCAGTGAGCGAAAATTTATTTATTGTAAAATCGAACACAGATTTTGATGACCAACATTTACTGTTTGGAACTCGACAGCTTTGTTTGTTCAAGGAGTGCAACTGAGCGAAGAGTTGAGAGGTTTCTTTTGATGACGGTTAGCTACACTCGGTGTGACGTAACTCGGTGGGTATGGTTCTGAACTCAGATTTGCCTTTATCAGTTCTCACAATGCGGGTGAAGACATCATCATGCTTTGGGGTTTCGCTCGAGTGCCCAACTTGTAGCTTATTTTCTCATCGTTTAAGAAAAGATCGATCATTTTCCAGATGTAGTGCTATGGCAAGCCTTTATTCATGTCTATTTATCAAATTAATTCAAAATGTTGTGAAGGGTACTTTGATACTGTCAGATACAATGCAGACTCAAAATCTGTTCCATGAGTTCAGTTTGCAACTCGTTGGAGCGAGTTGCGGATGTATCTTGTGACATCGCCTACATTGGTGCGCATATTAAAAGGGGCTTCAGGTTCTCTGTATGATTAGCAGAAATGTTGTCAAGTGCTGCTCATTTTGACGAGAAGTTTCTGTTGTAACGAGTTATCTAAGAATTTGCTAGCTTTGAGCATATTGTTTTCAAGTTGTGCCTTTTTTACCTGACGTCGCGGGAAGCCGGAATTACGGCTATTTGAACGTGTGAAGGACTTGAGTAGCTGTGTTGCCTAAGTGTTTTGAATTTCAGTTGTTAATTGCTCGCGTACGGAGCTCAAAATAGAATTGTTCACTAGTGTTGAAATAAAAATTAAAAGCTGTGTACCAGTTGTGTGTTGTCAGTCTCCCGCCGCAACAAGTTGAGCAGACAACAAGGATGATCTTAACAACAACATGTGATGATCTTAAATTTGTGAAAATTTTATTTGTCAAAAGCAAAGTTCAATTTGAACAGCTTTTCTTCTAATGATAATTTGAGTAAAATTCATTGATTGGTATGGTTGGTGAAGTTATGAAGCATTATCTATCTTTCTATTTCACATATGAAGGGATTCGTGATTGTGTAATAATTAGATAAGTTCGATTTGCTGTCTCATGATAATTTAGTTGGTAGAAATTATGAACGACTCTCAAAGCTTATCATTTATTTAAGTTTCATGAGCTAAGAGCATTTGTCTTTAGAGCTGTGGAGCAAGTAAACTTTTCGCTCATGGTTTAGCTTTGAAGCGAATCATTCTTAATTCTGAATATTCATAATGACTTTGGTTTTGAAGCAAGTCAACCCTCATGTCAATGATCATTAATTGAAGCCAGTGCACCTCTGAGTTATTAAAGTGTGATCTTGTGGTGCAGGGTCTGAATGCAGACGCAGGCGTGAAGGCCGAGCCCGTGGAGGTGCTGGACGACCTCAGCTTCGATGACAGGGACGACGCTGAGGACGCAGGCCCTGGGGCGGGCCAGTCCTCAGGCGACTTGCCCGATTTTACTGAAGAGAAGTTTTCCGGAGCCGAGGGTGACGACCCGTCTATGTGGTCTGGGGGCGACGCTCCTGATCTCTTTTCACAGGTGCGTTGTTCTCTGCACCGCAGCTCATGTCTAGAGGTGACTCGCGCTGCAAGGCGTCCCATGGTTTAAACCTACCCAATTTCTGTAGTGATCAATTCAATTGAACCAACGCTGTGCTAAAGCTTGTGGGTTGTTGATTCAAAACTTTCGTTCGATGATTGTGCATTATTACATCATCAGCTCTTCAGTTTTCGTTCTTCTATCGTGGATTTTTTGCTGCTATGTCTTCGCACCTTGTAACCCATTTTTGGTTTAATATTTTTTCAAATTTGTAGTAATTTCTGTTTTTGTTTCTTAATTTGTTCATTTTTTGTAATGAAATAGCAGTATTTGGCGAATATCTCTTACTGCTTAAAATACTCTCATGTTTCAAACTTGTTCCTGATACCCGTGTTGAAAAATGGCCGATGATCGTGTCATGGAAAAAAGAGACTGATAGGCGTGCCATGCCAGAGACTGATAGGCGTGCCCTAAAAATGACATAGTAGTGCCGCAATGGCAGCCGGTGCGGCCATCTAGGCAAAGCTCGTTACCAACAAGGAGTCTCGGAGGAGGATCAGGGCTCAGGTCTTGATTTCATGGACGGCGCGAGCTGGACCAGGTGGCCGTGGTGGTTCACAGATGAACATTTATTTTTTCTATTATAAGCTCAACCAAATGTATTAAGGTTAAAGTTCTGGATACTGGTTGTGGATCTTGCATATTAAAGTACCAATTTCATTATATTTGTTAAGCATTTTCATTGACTTGTATCTATGTCTGAAAATTTAAGATTCTTAAGGAATGGAGTGCGAGTCAATTAGATTAGAGCTAGTTGGAAATAAAATCTTGCTAGTTGTGCTCGTGTGACGGTTACTGAAATATAAATTTTATAATGTGAAGGCTTCCTGTATTTTATTTATTCAGTGCTCGCCCATTTTGTGGTCGAGCTCGGATTTGTATTTCTCGCAATTTGCCGCTTGTGCTGATGATGCCTTCGGCTGTAATTTTCTGACCCAAAATACAGCTGCATGTCTGTGTGCAGCCAAGCACGTCCAACTTCGGGGAAGAAGAACCCAACAATGACCATGGCGGAGGCGGTGGCAAGGGTGGCAACACCTCGTCGTCGGTGAGTGTTCACTTCCTTACATAGCCCTGAAAGTTACTCGGCCCTGGTGAAATTTGGTGCTCGTTGTTACGAGGTCGGGTGAAGTCTGTACAGCGGTCGTCGGTGGTGGTCGGTTTGTCTCTTGATTCGCATGTCATCCCTACTGATATGTCGATTTGAGTTCAAGTGTATTGTACTTTCCTCCTCTTGTATGTATGGAAAGTGGATTTTTATAGAGTATTCTTGTGTAGTAGCTCCCTCAAAACTACGTACAAATTGATTCTATATCTCACGAAATCACAGCTCAGAATCTATTCTTTAAATGGATTCACTAGCGTAGAGTTCTGTGGATGCCCTTTCGCTCGCTCATGATGGCTGTTCACTAAAGGCTTGAATTGCAACGTTGTCTAATAGCTAAGAAACAACGAGGCCAAGTATTTCAGCTTGGCCTCGGTCAGCTTGAGTGTTTCCAGCTTAAACAGAGCAGGAAGTGAGATGTCAAGTCAGCGAGTTAGGTGTGTGAATTACGTTTGGCTACTGGCTTCATTCCTAGTCTTAAGCCTACGTCTCTGCATTTGTGGGAGGCTATTCCCCCGGCAGCAAAATATCCAGTCGACATCGCTCATTCTGGCCGATAAAGAAAAGCATTTGCACTCCTTCAGTTAATATTGAAAACAGTTCCATCACCGAATTCCGATCGATTAAAATCAACTGAGAAATTTCGAGTTGTTCGCTTACACTTCTGCTTGAAAAATTCCCGCTTGACAAGGATGAAATCTCGGAAAGTGCCATCACTATAAAATCGTGGAAGTAGAACTGCTTGCCTATTCATAAATTCCATCGTAACCGTAACATTTTTTTTAAATAAAAAATGAAAAGATTTTCATTTTATTTCGAATAGGCAGTTATAGTCAACATTTTTAGTACAGTTACAAGTATTCTATTTAGGTATTGAATTCATATGTGCAAGAATATTTGAACTCAAATTTGACATTACAGTTTGTATGACCCGATAATGGTTCGCTTGGGGATGGTGCTCGTCAAAGAATATTCGTGGTTATTGGTTGAGCTGGCGCTATTTCAGAAAAGAATCAGTTTCTTTCTTGCACCGTCATTCTTTCTTGCTTTCTGTCACCTGTTTTTACCTCGCTTCTATTCGAAGTTATAATATCTCCTTGTTGTTCTGCCCTGTTGTCCCAGGGAAACAATTGCTGTCACTGGATCCTGGCCTGAGTCGTGATACGTGCACTCTTCAGTTGAATGTCTGACTGTGAACGGGGTTTTGACAGCAGAAGATTGTGTGGGGAGAGCAGACGGCGATAATTGGATATCAAAAGCTCTTCTGCCACCCAAGCACTAGCTCTGTCGTTTTGGCCTCGGTAGTGTGCGAGTTGCGCTGTTTTGTTCTGCTGTTTGTGCTGTTTCGACCGATTTCCGTGGTTTGGGAGTGTTTGTGGTATTAAAAAAGCGAGGCACTTGTCGTCTAAAACTATTGTCCAGAATATCGTTCTCAAACTTGCCGGTACGCAAACTAAGAAATAGCTGACCAATTTAATATAGGGATCATATTGTGAGGTCTTACTTTGCTGGAGAGAATGAGGCGGGGTCTGACGCCGTGCCAACTGAGAAAACAGCGGTCTAGTGGGCCTCATAAGACCTCTAGGCGTGTTAATAACGTTGTTAAGAAACCTAGAAAAGTGTTCTCATACTACAGCCTGTAAACTTTTGTCGAGCACTGTTGGTGGGTTCGGGAATTAGCGTCGTCTACCACTTACCCTAAAGGTTTTAAGGGAACAGTGTGGTTTTTCCTCTTGTTCAGTAAGGGGTTTTAGTTCGTTTTGCTGTATTATTGGGTAAAGCTGCCGCCTAACTCGATGTAGGTGTAGAGTTTGTGATGCAGGTGTCTGATGAACTCAAGCATGTAGGTCATCATCCGTGGTAAATTAGACTAAAACGAAGACTTGAAGTAGGTCAAATTCGATTTCAAATAGTATAATGCTGTATTTTCAAGTCATCATTATTGAAGAAGTAGAGAGCGACTTACCTTCACTCGCTTGATTATATGAATTCACTTGGAGGAAACTTAAAGCTAACTTTTTTTTTTTGACCCCCTATATTTCACTGTTAGCGGCCTTTATGGGTTTCTCGAACTAGTGGAAAGGGGAAACTTGTTTGTCCGTCAAATTAAAGCTTAAATTCTTTTGTTGTGTGGTTGTTGTGAAGCAGACGGGGTTTTTTAGGTGGGGTCGTTTGTTGGGTGTGGTCATTGTGTATATCGGTTTTTAATTCCTTTAGTGTTGCTTTCAGATATCTTGGTGCTGTGAGATGTTTTTCATGTTGAAAAGTTGCTTGTGAATGAATATCAGCATTTACTCGGCGGAAACATTGTTTCTATGTTAATAGTTTTGAATTCGTGTCTTCAAGTCATTGAATGGGGCTGTTTTGGAAGTAAAGATGGCAGTGTATTTCGCCTAGTTTTTGGCAGTGGAGTTCACAAAGTCTGTGCGCAACTTTAAAATAGAATCTCTTTGCTCTATGATAGGATAATACTGAAATGATTCTTAGCTAGAATGCTAAGTGCTAAGCTAAATCTCGAATGATTTTAGGTACAGGGAACATTACGTTTCAACATTATTGATCACAGTCGTTAGTGACTATTATTGAAAATGTATTCATTGGTCACGTCAGTGGCAAAAAGTGAGATCCTAATAGTTAAATCAAATTTGATATTATGTTTTTAAACATTATAATTAAATAATGAATTTATATCTAATGTAAAATTCAAGTTTGCACATAGACTTGCTGTGAGCTCTGCAAATTTTTTTGTCAGTACAATGTCCTTCTCAAGTACAGATTTGTATTTACTGGTCGGGAATGTCCTTACTCTTTTTTCCGCCCAAATTTTCCCGAGTAGTGAAGCACTCTCTCTGGCCATATTTCACCTCGGCACGAGTCTCTTTCATGTACAAAATAAGATTGTTTTTCGTGTTCTGGTATACGTTGTGTTGACCTCAAGCCAAGAAATGGATAGCTGTCGTCTTGCGGGGTTGAATGAACATCCAACTCAGTTCTCATGTGATGAACAGATGATTTTGAGGAGGTTCCTTACCCCATTTTGGCGAGTTTTGGAACTTTAAAGTCAATCGTGGTTGTGACCGTCTTCCATTTCTATGCTTGCAGGATAGTTCTTAACATTTCCTTCAATAACTCATGCGACGTCTCGTGACGAGGCGGAGTCATTGATTTCAATAGTGCCCGAAAAAGGTTTGGATTTGCTACAGCAGTTGTGCTGTGACTATTACGTTGTGCTTTCAACGTTGTAGGATTGAGTCAAGAGAGAACCTGACGCGAAACTTTTCTAAAAAGATATAATTCAGGCTCACGTTTACTACGTACTGTTACTGAAACAAGATGCAGGTTCTTGAGGAATTCCTGGTGGAGCATCGAGTTCGGTTTAATTACTCACGATGACACTTGCTTAAAATGATTCTTGTTACCTTTCTTTATGGTTTCAAAACAACAGTTATTTTGAAGTAATCACATTTGCTATATAACAGCATAGCTAAGCCAAATGCTTTCATTTTTCGGACACCTATTATGTTTAACATTAGTTTACTCAAAGAATCTCTTGCTCGAACCGTGGTGTGTTCAAATGGGTAACGCCTATTTGGCGACTCGTGAGTTTATGTACACTATTCCTCAACTTGGGTCTAGTCGTTTGTGCTGTTTACTGACTGCCATACTATGAACGTTAGGGAGGTGGTGGTAGTGCATTTTTCCTACATCGTTAGCGTGAAGGGTGCGCTAACCGCCTGTCCGTTCATATACAACGCTGAACTCCGTCGTATCTCAGAAGATGGCCAAAATTTGAGTGAATGAGTGTGATATTAACACACTTCGTTGCGTTGTGGTTTTTGAGACTTGAACAGAAATGAAATATTTGTTACCATCGCTGATATACGTGTGCTATTGTGGATTGGTTAGTGGTTTGTATTCACCATAGTGCAGCTCCATCTTTGATAATTTGAAAAAAAATTGGCGTTGAAAGAATTTTGTGCTTAGCGGCCGCTGTCGCGAAATTCTGTGTTAAATTCTGTAGCTACACCCTTCGCGTCAACATGTTGAGCGTGGTTGACGTCGTCCTTGATGTGCAAAAACGAACTGCTCCATCAATTGACAAGTTCAAGTGTAAACTTAAAATTAATTGCCATTAATTCTTGTTTTGATGCGTGAAGCAAAATTTACAATATTAAAAAAGTGCTGATCATCAGACGAAATTGCGTGCACTTGTGTTTAGATCTCATAATAATTATTTGGTTAAGTTCCTTATTGAGCTATCTTATGCCAACAGCTTCAAACTGTTCACAAAGAAGGTAGTGTAACAAGATTGTTTTCGCGATTGTCGTTTTCGACCACCCTATTTGATCGTTGTGTTCAGATAATGAAACAAGTCTAGCGGAAGTTGCGTGTGTGACGGTGATTTTATGTTATATTCATTATTGTAATGCCAGTTCACGTCACTTCGAAGTGATGATTATCAGCGATAATGTTCGATGATTCTAGGAATTTTGCTACTGGGAGCTTAGAGAAGCAAGTTAGAACGTCCGTACGCGGGAAATGCGTAGACGTTTCGAGAATGAGTTGTGTTCGTGCTCTTTTGGTCACTCAACATCAGGGTGTCGTAAAAATGTTATTACTGTTTAATTGCTCATTGAATGCTGCTCAAATATTGTATGTGTTCGTTTATGACGTATGACATTACTGTATTCATTTCTTACTCAATTGTACGATGTTCAATACAATATGTAATGGCCCTATTTTCCCCTAATATAGGACAGGGCTTAAGCAATAGGGTTGGTAAAAACCGATCTAGAGACTTACATTTCACACGGTGCCCACAGCGGATACTGACGTTCTTTGTCATCTTTCTTGAGATTAACACAATTTCAACTTTCAAGAGCTGTAGGTAGCCAGGATTTGCGAGTTTTTCTCGTGTTAATGGAAGAAGTTGTTTTTGAAATGATAATATTTACTAAACGCTATGGACGATAATGATTTATAAGTGGTAAAGTTGGCTGAATGCTACATACCCGAACCGTTTTATAGTGGCAATAGTGGCTGAAAGTTACAAAGGATTATTCGCGGTAAATCAACAAGGTCGACATGCGTAAAGCCATTCATTCAGCCTCGGTTGGCAGTGGTATACTCTAAATTCAATTGTTGCTAGAGAGTCGAAATGGCATCTCAAATTTGCTTGGAATGAGTTTGGGGCCTTGAATTTTTACCATGCTCGATTCTATCAAATCGATGGCGACAAAGAGGTCCACGAATTTCTCCCTACGTTGTGAGCCAAAATAGCCATCCATTTGTGTGGTATATTCACTTTCTCTGCCCGTAGCAAAATGTGTACTTAGAACTGGGCCCAACATCATGTTGTTCTCTGCGAGTCTGCTGAACTAACACTTTTAGTGACTCGTGAGTTGGGCTCACGAGTCTCAGCCAAGTTTTCCTAGTCTGTACAATAATCACTTGACCTAATTATATATGACAAAATTACAATATTCGGAAATATGTTCGTTAATTACGAATAAGTAACCAATTGAATCTAATTCCTGGGTAGGTCAGCAGCTTTATAGGTAGCAATATAATTTATTAGTGTCCTGGTAATAACAATTCGCTCGATTTCTGTGGATTGTTTGATCTAGAGGATCAGATGGTTTACCTTCCTGTCTAAGATCTTCGTTTGCGCGACCCCGTGGGATCTACAACATGCTGAGGGGTTCAACAAGGGTCGCGCGGCATATTACATATGTTCTGCTTCCGATATTGCATTACCGGAGCACGCGTAAATTATAATGCAAGGTCTTTTTCAAATTTTATTCATTGTTTCGACCTACAATACTTGGCAGCGCTCTATTGTAGAACTTTGATTTTATTCTATCTTATTGCGCAGCGCGTATGTTATTGCCGAAAATTGAGAGTACAGGGAAGCTTTGTTCCTGATTACGGTAGTTAAAACTGTATAAGTCCAATGATGAACGGCTGTTGTACTGCATTGGCGTAATTGCGTACGCGGTAATAAATCGATTTTGATTAAATGTGATGAAAAATAACGGCAATTTGAGATTACCGAACACGCTAATACTTGATATTTCATGAAATCTTTCGAATTATTTTTTGTTTGGATCAATCAGATCAATTAGTTTGAAGGTATGATTGATCTGAGCCGAAGCATTGCAGTTACTAAATGCTACACATCATAAATTTGTCGACCGTCAGCTGTTCAGTAGGGCATAATTCGCACTACTCGGGTGTGCTCAATGCGTCTATTGTTAGTTCGTATTTATCGTAGTGCGGCCGTTGTACGTCTTCGACTTCAGAGAATTTTGTTTGACTTAATATTTCTTCCTTGTTTCCAATAAATGAAGTAAACCGTTACTGTGAAGCTCTTCATCCGATGAAAATTCATTGTGTCGTTTTTCGTGTGAACTGAAGAGCAGCCAAGTTTTATTCAATTTCATTTTCAAATTCATTTGAATATCGTAGAAAACTTTGGTTTTTAGCACAGCGTGACAGTACCAAGTTTTTGACCGAGCGAGCAACCGCCCACGGTAAAGGCTCTCAATTAACAATCGCCAATAAAGGAGCGCTCTCCAGTAATCTAGCGGTTCATTTGAGACGTATTCTCAGTTACTGAAAATTTCTTGGCATGCCGTATTAAGATTGAACGGTTAATGGGTTACACGTAAAAATTAATTTTTTAGCTTATTGCGTGCTCTTAACATTCTCCTTTGCAATCAGCGTATTGATGAATGATTTGAGTAAGCTTTTTATACAAAATTCTACATCTCGTGGTAGCAAACTTACGGTTGCAAATTCTCCTACTTGTTGCGACGACCTCGTTCTGCGATATTCACGGATTACGGAGCGTATCGCTACATGACGTGTTTGTGTCCGGGGTGTGAATATTGAAGTTAATTAGGCGTCGTTGTTGATGGTACTCCTGAGTTTTTATTAGTTTACGACGAGAGCCTTTCGAAATTATTTTTTCTTCTTCGTGGGTGTCTAACAATATGGCCCTAATATATGGCTAATAAGTAGCCAAAAAAATCGAAAATATGCTTTGGGGACGCTTCACCTCTTTTGTAGCTTGGGTATTAAAATTAAGTTCAAAGAACTGAAAATGAGAAATAACACATGGCTCTGCGAAGGGAATCAAGGGAGTGGAATGGGGTAGAAAATCGTCGAGAGCGTACAAGTAGCAATTTAAAAAAATGAATGTTAATTTAATTTTTGCGACAACGAAAGTTTTACAAAGAACAACTCACTTTTTACACCTACAGTAGTAGATGTAGATGGTCAATCGTCAAAATTTTCTAGTGTTTATAAAGAAAGACTCAAAGTGATGAAAATTACTAAGCGTAGGTGGTATCCCTTGAACACAAATTTCATTTGCACTGGTAAAATCTGCAGTTCAGTTATAAATTCTTACTCATTTGAGCATCATTGTATCGTTTCATTTTTGATAACGGTAATGAGCAATACTTAATTGAATTTGCGTTACATTTGAAGGTAAGCAGTTAGTCACTCTTCCGATGGAATAATATGATTTGCTCTAGACCTCAGTGGTTATGAGCGTCCACGGAGTTTTTACGTTCGCCTTCTTTTTAGTTCCTAGGACTGGTGGCAAACAGTCGTCGGAACACGTGGCTAGTAAGAGACCTGGGTCCATTTGCTCAAGGTTTACCGAAATGATTTGATTGTGTTGACTGTGGCCTTGGGAATGCTAGCTATTCTAATGGAAATTTGGAGAGAGTGACATTTTGCAAATTGAACGGGATTGAAGTTCAGTTAAGTGGTTCCACCCTCGCCTCGATTGAGTTATTTTTTGTTGTTTATTCGAATAAGGCAAGTTACTATCCTCCCTGAGGAAGCGAGCATTCGATGTAAACTTTTGTCATGCCAATATCTGCCGACAGTAATGTTAACTTTATTTTGGTTTGGCATTCGGTTCTAGGTTTTTTGAAATTACAGTTTTGAGGTGTGACGTACAGCGAGTAACGGGAAATTGGCTTAGTGGAATAAAAATGAAATTGTGAATTTGCGAAGTTCAAATAGGATGCTAAATACGTTACAAAAAGCAAAAAAAAGCTCAATATGTTGGTTAACCTATGTATTTGGGAGAATTGTAAATGGTAAGAAATTTAGAAATATTCCGAGGATTGCAAACTGAAACAGTTGATGAAACTTAACGAGATATCCTGTTACACCGCATAAATGAGAGGAACTTTTTCCAATTGTGGCTTTCATGTCCTGTTTTGCTTTTTATTACGTAATAGTTTTCTATGGCGAGTTGTAAGTTTTCTCAGTGTTTAACCCTGAAGAGGCAGTGGATGCGCTATAGCCTCAAAGGCTACAGAGTTAAGTTGCCAAATCCGATGTTAAGGAGTGTCACACACACAAAGGAATCTCGTACTGAAGTTTCGTGGGACCCTGTAGGTCACTCACGCCTGAGCTTGGCCCTCGAGATGTTTTTGCGGAGTTTCCTGTTGTGGCTACATTGCTGCTCTCGGGCTTCCATTCCAGCGATGGTCGTTCTTTGCTGCTACTTCTCTTATTTCCGAGGGCTGTACCCATGCATGGATATATCATTTTACTTGAGGTACTACGTGTACTGTCTTCCATCATCTATTTGGAATTTGAAATGAAGGCAATGCTGTTGGCAGGGAGGCCGATAAAAACATGACCTCTCTGATGAATTTGAAGTTTTAAGGCATTGTTCTATATCCTGCTTACCTGATCTCTGTAAATATGCTCATTTCAGAAACAATGATATCCCAAAAATGGAGAAATTTAGTTAGCCTCGAGCAGGCTAACGCTCCCCAGAGCACCCGCCCAAAGCTTCGTGGTGGCGTATGCCAGTTATGGTCTGACCTCCATTTATTCCCAGCCAGCTCAGGCTCCCCCGATGGTGCCTTTTCCACGTACTTTAGGCTTGATCTCGTATCAGAACAGACAAAGGGTAAAAAAGGCGTAAAAGCTTGTTAAATCCTTCAAGCACTTGAGAACGTAAATGAAAAATTTGAAATAGAAACCAACTGGCTTTTTTTTAATAGACAATTTGTTTCTCTTTTACCTTTAAACTTAATAGGTTAATGGCGAAAACATGTTTCAAAAATTTATCTTTCTATTGTCAATGAGAATTAAGATTGCTCACGACGTCACGTGTGACATGCCATTAGCCGGCATCAAGCTATAAACCTTTCACGGCACTATTTCAGTATGCCCTTGTAAGAGAAGTAACTATTGAGCGCGTGGTTGTTTCGCGAAAGCATTATTGTACCGTGAAGCGTTTGGGGTATTCGTGTACGCTTAATCTTCAATCAGTGATCCTCAATTTACGTAACATTTATTTGTTTGAAAATACATTATTTGTTTATATTTGTGGGGTAGGTGTTTCATTGCCAATGCTGATCCTGTCCAGTTAGGTTCAAAATTCACTAATTGAAATGTTCTTTCCATGTGTGTTGACTTATCGTGCCATGCTTTTAGCTACTGGAAGTTATTAGCAAGCAGTCCTCATTAGTACATCTTGAATGGCGGTAATGAGCGATCTTCTACGATAATCCAAGGTGGAGAGCGTATCAACAGTTATCAACATCTGTTCTGGTGGTTTACAGTGAAGATAGCCCAAGTTTCCATGTAGCAATGATTTTTGGTTGACGTCGGTGCTCCTGGCGTTGTGTTCATTTTTTATATACGCGTCATTTATGGGTACGTGGTGCTGATTTTGTCGGTACCTGGCAATGTAAAAACTTGCCGTTGTTTCGTGTGGTGCGCTGCTTGTTTGAATTTTGGTTAGACGTCTTACCGCGCTGATGTTGGACCAAATTCAGAGGTAAATGAGAAGCAATTGACAGTCTAGTGCGCTTCCAGTGTCATATGGGTCACGAGCTTCGACACAATGAGATAGGGAGACAAGTAGAGGATAGCTGTCGTCTTCAAAAAATCTTGGTGTATTACATTTTCCTGATAATTTTCATAACTTCTCACCGTAGTTTCAGCTCTTCTTGTTGTTGAATCTGAAGCGACCGAACCTTCATATGATTGTAATCATATATTTTTGTCTATTGTCGTTTTTCCCTGATGAGTGTACGGCTGTATCAGTCTGCTGAGGCACTAAAACTTCGTGCGTTTGTAGTTTGTTGAGGTACTTTGCTACGTGCTCGTATATGTCTGTGTTTTTTGAATTAGTTCCTTCTAATGAACTGAAGCCGTTATGTAAAGCTAAGTTGTACAAGTGAATTCAGGCTCGTAGAACTGGACACATTCGAAACGATAATGAACGCCAGAAATGCGAAATCTTTCGTTCCTTACTTCGTGAAAGTTTCCCAGCAATGTGCGACTAGATGAGACCCGATCCGACAATTGGGAGGGGTTGATAAAGAGATATGTGCCTGTCACTAGATGGAAGATATAATTAGAGGGCAGTGCTCAGCGGAGTCAATCAAGCTGGGCTGTTATTTAGCAATGTGTTACTAAGAAAATGAACTTCTTCGCACACTAGGATTTTTAGAGAGAACTTAACTTGAAATATTCCTACGTTGCGCAATAAAGGCATGCTAATGCGCGAGAAGATAATAAAATTCTAGAAGGCGTCAGTTCTTTAGCTATTCAGTTTTGTTATGAAGCTTTTTTTAGTGTTGTTGCGTCTTTCTGATTTGATGCATTGTGGGGCCATGAAGTTCAGCGGCGGAAAGATTATTTTTCGTTCGTCGATTGACTTCAAATGGGTGTTAGCGTGATGAAAATCACAAGGCACATACGGATTGAAGGCACTGAAATGGCATTTTATTTTAATTAATTATAGAGTTGTCACAATGTAATTTTTTATTGTAATATCTGAACGTTATGGAATTCGTTGAGGAAAGCTTTTCTGTGCCGTATAAATTCAGACACAAGGGTTGAAGCATGGGAAACTTTTAAGTGTGCAATTGATTGATGTATTCCAAAGTGTCAAGTGCGTCAAATCGTATTTGTTACGTCATGAAAGTAAAATAAATGGAAATGCCTAATTGCTCAACTTGCTGAGATGACGTGACTAAGACGTTTTCATACTCTGAAACTCCTCGAACTTACAAATTACGCACATCAGAACGCATAGTCGTTAACGATAGTAACATAATTTAGGCTTAAAAGGACTTACGAAACAATTACAGTGCCATAAGAAACAATCCTGCAACTTACTCGGTTGCCAAGGTTAACAAAATCCACGACTATTGCATAAGACACTCGGCTTGAGGATCCCTGGTGGATTGCGGAGATGGATACAGAATATTAGGGCTCGAGTGGCTCTCGATCGGGACACGTAATGCGGGAAACAAGACTTTTGGACGTCGGAGATTAGTGGTGGCATCACAGCGCGGCGTGTCGGGGCTTGAGAGAACACTGCTCCACGTGTTGCTTACGAATTTCACACCCACTGCAGCGGTCAGGAACCGAGGTGAATTAGAGTTCCTTTTCTTATAACGTGTCGTGGAGGTCGTCCTCATATAGGGAATGGAGGCTTGTAATTACAGCGACTACAGAACCGTGTGCTGCGAAGACGCTCTGACACTGCTTTATCCTCGTGATATTACTACTGACGGCAGCCGGGCCTCTTGAGGAGGGATGCTGTGCCTGTTCTCACCACGTTTCATGGAAGGCTTGGGTTCGTTGCCCAGTATGCTGCGCCGCTAAAGAAATAATTTTACATTTTAGATGCGTGAATTGAATTCCATTGCTAGCTATGATAAGGAGCACTGCTTCCCTAATTAGCTGCAATATTGTATGGCTCTCCACCATCTTAAGTTTATTTTCCTAATCTTTTTTTGATCATAGAGGCGTTTGATGAGATTCGAAGGGTCGTCGTCATAGTCTGGATTTAACCAGTTTTTACGAAGTCAGGTCCAAAGTGAATAAGAAAAGCAGAGCAGCTCTTGCATGCGGAATGCGATAGATCACGGCGCCATTTTTACGGCGGAATGCCTTCAGTTTTCTTCAGGTTTGTTGGATATTGACCACTTTATGTAGGAAGAGCATTCGTAGATTATCCCTTGCTGCGAGTTTTGATGTATATGAAAATTTGACGTAAAAAGTCTGGCGCGCAGCGGTGTTCGATCTATTTGTTAAATGAGCATCTTCCATCTTAATTTTTATTTATGGCCTTCTCATTCTGTTTTCATTTATTCAGAAATTCAGAATCTTTGATTTCTTCTTTGCTAGCGTAACGTTTTTTGCATAAAAATGCGGGAATGTTGCTGCCATGTAGTGATCATTGAGGTGACTTTGTTCTGAGTTCTCGGTGTTGCCTTAGTTGATAGAAATTCCTTGCCAAACTCGAAAGTGATGGTAGTAATATGAACTTTGTCTTACCAAAAATATAATCAGATTGCAATGGGTATCGGCGATGTAAACAAGAAGAAATTTAGTGTATTTGCGGTTAGTTATACTTTTGTGTACGGACTCGTTAAAAGTAGCAGAATTTCTTCGACGTATTAATTATATCCTAAATTGAGATGATCGCATTTCCGTGGACTGGGAAGACTATTTTTTTCCTACCCGAAGTATCGTCTCATTGCAACACCACATTTCGTTAAGCTTAAGCTTTATTTTCAAGTTATTTCTACATTGCAGTTATGTTGCTATCGTTTGTTCATTTTTTATTGTGTCCGCATGGCCGTGTGCCTCAGTTATGCTTGGTACCGTCCTCGTTCTCACATCCTCAATCCAGTATTGAGCAGCAAGCCGCCGGATCATAACACATGGGTTGGCATCGAAAGGGTTCTTCCATCCTCGTATTCTCTATTCATTTCAACCTAAATGCACACTTCTTCAATCTTTCAAAGGTTGCAGGCGTCGGTCGCCCGCAGCTCCTCTCAATATCTGAATTTTTAAATCTGATCCTTATATGCCCTCGTTCTTACTCTCGTTTACAACTTCATTTTTTCATCATTCTCTCCGCGTAATCAAACCTTGGTGCTCAACCAAGTACGAATGCGTTAGTCTGTAACTATTGTATATTTATCTTTCGAGTCTTTAACTTTTCCCACTCAATCGGATTGCGTCGTTACACGCCTTTTTTGTGTCATTGTGTGAATGTACTCAATTCGTACATTCCCCACTCAATTCACTCTAGGCTTGCTTCAGTAGTTCTCTTCAGTCGCTCAGTTCTGTAAAATTGTAAGAAAATATGGGAGATCGTTACTCAGATAAAAGCCTAGCAAACATGGAAATAAAATGCATAAAAATTTCGTGTCGTTGGCATTAATTTCTAATTGCTAGTCTTAAAGGCCAGACTTCGTCCGATTTCGATTACGTGCAGTCAACAAATAACCTCACATTCGGGTTCTGTACTCCTTGAACATCTTTACTGATTGATTATCCTTCATTGCATGAAATTTAATTTGCTTGCAATTTACTGCAGTAAGTATGACGGTAAATAGTACCCCGTATAAATGACCTGATGGTATTAGCGTGCGTGTCCCTAGTCTCGCATATAACCTCCGAGTTGAAGAGAGTAGCATAGGGCTGAATAAAACAAATGAAATCGCACCGATAAATAAATAAATAAGTTTTCTATGAATTTTCCAATAGCAAATTAAATCGAATTTCAATTTCTGTAATTATTTGGAACATTCTTGATCACAAATACAGCCATTTTTTTTCGACGTTTTGTTAGTGTTCTGATGGCGATATTTCTCGTGAAGGTAAAGCTGGCGTGGTTAATGTGTGTCCTAGGGGCTTGATATTTTTCTGAAGTTCCGTTATTGCCTAAGCAGAATAAACACTGCATGCTTACGGGAATTTCCTGTTTCATTCTGTGGTGTACGTTTCATCATATTGCAGCTGCAGCCAACAAATCGCGTGACCGACCTTCCGCAGGAGCGTCATCAGTAATGTCTAAAATTCAGTCCTGTTTTTCGTCACGGTAGTGCTCGTCGTCACTACTAAAAAAATGATCAGAAGTACAGATAACAGATATGTGTACGAGTAGCTTTTAATCGTCCCAAAAACGAATCCAGTCAGAGCAATGAAGTGATATCGTCATTAATGTCAAGTAATGACGCGATCGAAGCAGCAGTACGTTCTACTCGTTACATATTGGCTTACCTACCAACTTTGAAGCTTTGTCAATGCTCGAAGCGAAGTGCTACGTGTTCAGCATGATCTCCTAATGGTCCCCTTGTGACTTACTGAAATAATTCATGTGTGACACGATTACTGGTCTGCCGAAATACTCATGTGAGTTGAGCCGCGTGCTCCCGCTAAAAACTAGGTTTAGTTTTGTGTTGAAAGTTGGGAGTACTGGTAGTGGAGCAGTGACGGTGTGTTGTACTACCTACAGATGGCGGCGCTCGTGTCTCCAGCCCTTGAGAGTTCCTTGACATGGCTCAGTGACGAGGACGCAAGTGCTGCTGCGTCAGCGCCAGCTCGTCACGCTCGAAATAATATTACTGATGGCGCGGCGCGGCTCTCCTCCCAGCCGTGCTCGCTCTCACGAGTGCCGCAGAATGACAGCTTACTCGAAACACCAGCTAGTCGCCCCGCCTTTTCTGCTACCGAGATGACACTGCCCAAATTTGAAGTGTTTAGAGACGGCCAGGGAAGATTGAACTCAACCCCGGCTGGCACGGAAGTCGGCTCCGCTTCTATCTCTAAATCAATTTTAGGTTCTGATGGGCTTATGGATATGCCATTGTTCCCTGGATTACTTCGCCCTTTGTCTTTTGCTACCGATTTTCACCACAATAGTGAAGTGAACGCGCGTGGAGAGCGCGTCTTCTACTGCATGTTCTGCCCTTACAACTCGTCGCGCTCCGATACTCTTAAGGTCCACATCCGCACCCATACAGGCGAGAAGCCGTACGCTTGTACGCTGTGCTCATACCGCTGCAATCAAAAGAGTCAGCTGAGCAGGCACGTTGCCTCCAAACACGGCACCTCATGAGGTACGACCCTCCACGCTGGGCAGCTTCTCAGCCAAAGATGCACCAGCTCTTATTTGAATCGAAATGTTTGATATGCAATGAATAGTGAACCACTATTGGAGTAATCGATGCAGTTTTAATTCAATATTGAAAATGAGACGTGAGTGATTTATAACTCGGAAGCACTGCAAGTCACGTATCTTCAAACGCGCCACTAGGGTAGGACCTTCACTCAATTTTGCGGGGGATCCGTTGGACGCATTCTTGGCCAGTCCACAAAACTAGCATGCCTGTCGTCTCTGCGGTCTAAGCTTCATTTCTTCTCTATGCAAACCAGTGTGATTTTTTCATTCTAAAGGGTACGTTAAATTAATGTTGATACCTCTGAACAGTGAATGATCCTTTCTGCTGCTGCACAAAGACGGTGAAAATGAGCTTTTTCTCCTTTCCCAACTCATCCCGTCCCGTGAAAATTTCGTAGCATAGTTATATGTTTACGAGGAACTGCAGTTGGTTGTTGAGTTCGAGGTTTGTAAACTCTTACGATAATCCCCGGGGGAGAAACGGTGAATCTTTTCGTTTACTTAACGCGAGGCATTTTTTGTTGATGGGGTCTTTCTTGGTGCAATTTGCCGTGTCTAGTATCTTAGTACGGTACAAAAGTACTATTGAAGCTTAGGATTCTGTCGCAACTGCGTGAAAAAATGTTTTCGAATGCAGATGGTTGTTCCTGAGTCTGTCAACTTCACGCACTATCGTCGTAGAGATAACTTTTTTCTGTTGTAAATTGTTTGTTTGCCACCGAGTGACAAGCGCTTTATCGTTGGACCTGAGAATTTAGCGATTGAGTTGAGAAGAAGTTTCGTTTAATGTTGCGGAAACGCAAGATGACACGGAAGCATTAAGTATCATTGAGCTGCTGGTGGCTTAAGTAAGGTGTGGTGTGGAAGAAGCTTAGAAGGTGGAGTCGGTGTCGTATGTGTGAGGCGGTCAGGGTTCTATGGTGCGCTGCATCACGCCACTTGTTTTTGTGGGCAGGTGTCACCACCGCCTCTGCCCCTCGCTCGAGCACTGTCTTGGAGCGCGCACGACCCCTCTCCGGGGCTGCTGAGCTCCCCTCCGTCCTTCTCTTCCCCACCCTTCACTTTGAGCCAGGAAGGGAGCGGCGACAGCAGCAACACTGTCGCTGCGCTGCTGCGGCTCCGTGAGTTGACAGCTGCATGTAGCGCCTCCGCTGCTCAGCGTTCCCTCTCGCACGAAATCTTCCTCAAGCAACTCAGTCAGGACTCGCGCGCTCTTCCCGAACCTAGGGACTCTTCTGATGTTTCTACTGCTCAAGTACCCCTAAATGAGGGCTTTGGTCGCTCAGGCACTCGCCTACAGTGTCCATATTGTTCGTATTCGACGACCTACCTTCATTCGCTGCGCCGTCATGTGCGAAGCCACACAGGCGAGAAGCCTTACCACTGCGATCAGTGTGATAAGAGCTTCAATAAATCGGACTCGCTCGTGGTACATCGCCGCGTGCACACTGGAGAGAAGCCGTACTCGTGCGATCGCTGCCTCTACCGCTGTCGGCAGAAAAGCAATCTCGTCACTCATCAACTCAAGCACTTGGGGCTGAAGTACGCGTGCACCATTTGTGATTACCGGTCTTACCAGAAAGGACACGTCAAGGTACACATGTGGAATAGGCACAAAGTCATTTACGAAGGGGGACAGCTCGTCGGCCCTGAAAATGTTGTTACTTCTTAGACGTCATTTCGTGTCATCCGGGATTATCTACGTCGTTCGCAATATTTTAACTTGTCACACTCCTATTAGAGTGCGTTATCTGCGTTATCAAAATCTAGTCCTAAGTTGATAATTACTCGTAATTTCAATTAGCCTAGCTGACTGTTTTCAATTGGTACGTTGTTTAAATTTATTCTACGTCGTTATCACAACTCTTAATTTATATTTTTTGTTACTATGATGTCATTAGAGTTATGGAGCTTCTCGGCGAGTGTCTGTCGTAATGGGAGTCCCTTGTGGATTTGGTGTCCCACAAATGCCTTGAGAACGCACTGCATCTTCGTGGCACTGGTTGTGCAAGTCATTTGTGAGTTGGTTCTAGAATGTGATAGATTCTGAAGTATATTCCTCTTCATTTGTTTGTGAAAAGACCCCGAGTTATTTCGGCCAAGTTTTAGGTGTGTGCATAACAGCAGCTGCTGCTGCTGCTACTAGCGAGCGCGATGTACAGGAATTTTTCTGAAAACTTGTGATAAAAATAAGTAAAAAATACAAGGATCTCAAAAAAGTGTGCAGAACTAGTTTCAATTTAATAGTTTTATTTTTATTTATCTAACGAATAAACTAGCGTAACTAAATATTAATGGGTCGCATAACATTCAAGAATTTTTATATTTTGAAAGGCTCTTGGTCGCCTCGAAAATCGTTCACTTTCTCAGTGGAGTATTTTCACATATTTATTTAGTTTCTTTTGTTGTTGATTTCCAAACTATTATTAGCTGTTCCCAGCGACTTGCTTTGGATATAATTTTTTGTGTAACGTATTTTTGAATTGTGTAGATCATAGATCTGTTCAACGTCTAAGAAATTTTAAGAGTAAAGCTTGACCTTTCCAGTTCATCAGCTCCAGCGCTGCAGATTAGTTTTCCTGGTGAAGAGGTCTGCACAGTTAGAAAGTCAGCTTCAACTCGTTGTCGAATTAGTAAATGAACCCACGACCATTCAAGTTCAATCCAGGATTTAACTTGATTTACCCGTGCCATTTCCATCAAGCTAATTCCAGATTATATTGAATCATTAACCCTGCTTCGCTGAAGGTGCAATACATTTAGTATTAGAGTAGAATCTAGCATTTCTACGCGCGTGTAAAAGTGGCGATAACAACCAAAAAGTTTTGAACTTGAACCTGTGCTCATCTGTTCTGAGTCGCAGTTTCCTGTCATCTGCCATCCAGTGTTTGTGCTCCCCTGCCAATTTCAAGTGTTTTTGATGTCTGGTAAACCTCAATAATGGCTTCTTAGCAGCTGTTCTTCCTTTGAAGTCTTATTCGGTCAACATTTTTTTATGGTCTTTTGGAGGTTAGCTCAGAACCTGATCTAGTAGCAATCTTTAGTCTGAAGATCAGCAATGGTCGTCTACCTGCCTCTAATACTGGTGTCACTGAGTTGCTTCTGTTATTTTCGTTTTGGCGATTGTTGTAAAGTGTCATGCTCCGCCGTCGAATCCCAGATGTATTTGACCACTCAGTGAAATCTCCCGCCTTTTTCCTACCTGTTTGAAGTGGCATCTAGCGTGATGAAGTGCTGCGGACTCGAAAGTTCTCGACGAGTTCCTTGCGCTTCGTCAAATTGAATTGAAACGGAGAATTTAAAACCGAATTTGTGTTTTTATGCCCTAATTTTAGCAGCACGCTGTATTATTCTAAAGTAAAATTCAGAAAATAACATATGCATTTATTCTATTCAAGAATGTAAGCAGATAACTGATATCTTATTCATACGAAAATTTGCTTCAATATTTTTACTGTGTGTTGTATGAAACTTTTAAATTGAAAATAGAGGAGTAGCAATAATGATTGTTTCATCCTTTAAGATGTGATTTTGATCAAAGAGATTTGGACATATTAGTGGATTAACCATTAAGAAAACAAAACATGATGACCAGCAGTACTGTTTATTTTCGGCAGCAGTAGCAAACGCCTCAAGCTGGGTGGTGGTCTAATTAATTTAAGTTGGAAAAATCGTGTGTTTTAAGTACATGCGCATATGTTGTGGATTTATGTACACCTCTAACCAATAAGGAATCAAAGGCCATGTATTAGAAATAATTTCAAATTTCTTGTCGTTAAGCTTAAGCTCTGTGTATTTTTTATCTTGTATTATGGTAAGGTGGTGAGGGATGTGAATAAAAATAAGCTTGATGAACTATTGTTTTCTCTCTACCATATGCGTTTTGCACTGGACTACAATTTCATTTGAAAAACCTTACTTATTGTTGACGGCTTCTCACCGTTTTTTTGTTGATGATGAAAGAGTGGGACAGTTACTATCCCATAAAAATTAACTTTGTTAGAGGTGCGAAACCTTGCACAATTTTACCTGCCCAGTTCAATTCAACAATGGCAATCGTTTCGTGTGCCATGATTTCTAAATTTCTTTAACATTTTGTTCTCAGATGTGCATTGTTGATAAATTTGATGGATCGGACGGAGAAAAGTGAAGTAAACTAAAGTTTGAGACACCGAGCTATTTTTTTCTATACTACGATTTGTTTCATCTTTCTGAGATTTTTTTAGTAATTTTCCTCCGTGGTTGTGATCATCGACGTCGATGTCAACATGGGGTTTTTAATATAAGATATAAAAAACTTTGGAGCAGAAATGCCAGGTGTACCCAATTGAATCTAGGTGAATTATATTCAAAAAACGGTGAACTCTGAGTTTCTCCACCATTGTACGAGAAATGGTGTAGGCGATAAAACATTTTAGTTAAAGTTAGCTTCTCAAATGCAGTTCTGTGAAATTGAAATGGGGAAAAAATAAAATCCCCTGGCTGACCGAAAATTATGCATTCCTTGAAATTATGTGAATTTTTCAGGAACTCCAAAATGTCGCACTGTTCTTCAGCTTTTGCTAGACCTTCGGGACTTTATCTTTCGTGCCCACTTTGCTTCTTTCCGTTTTAAAATCTTCTAAGCTGATTATTTTTCATATTTTTCCTCTTCCTCAGTAACTTGGTGTTTCTATGCGCACAGTCTTGAGGGCAACACACCTGTGCATAGATTCCACGTTTTCTAAAGTTCATGCTAAATGGTCCCTTCTTTTCGATCTCTTTGGGCCACATTTCATGTGGGTAGGGATCTTCATACTTAATATTAATAGTAAACTAATCTAATCTTACAAGTTTCGTATCTGAAGGAAAATTTATCTTTAATGTAAAATTTTAAAATTCGTGGATGAAAATTATTTTGTTAAAAAGTATGTTTTATTCACACTGGAGCTAACAACGATTTTGTATTGCTGTGCCCAAAGAAAATTACCAAGACTTTCATTTTTTCAATAGCGGTTACTGAAGACGTCCGTGTAACTGAGACGTATAATTTGTCAGATATTGCAGTAAGAACGGGGTTAGGCGCGTTGAAAAGTTCTGTATTGTCGACCGAATGTATAAATTTTCTTATTGTAATAGTATTTTTCAGAGTAGTTTAGAGGAGGAAAAGATAGTGTATCCATTTAAATTCATCTTTTAGAGCGAAACTTTTGCCATGCAGATTCCAGTTACTGCTAAATTCTTTTATAATTTTGGTTTCCTCATCGCGTTTATGGCAAGCACGAAAATTTGCCTTTAACAACAAATTTTTCTTTTTCAAAGCAGTGCTAGAAGTGAAAGCTAAGTTAGATTTCAAAGGGCTCTCTATGAGCTGTGGAAAGACAGCTCACGTAGCTATGATACCGCTTTAGATTTGACCTAAGTAGTCTTGTAGGTGATGGAGGCCATTTCAAACTTCCAACTGCTCTGAGAGTGGCGTGCAGGCGTCGTGTCTGCTGGCTGTGGTGCAGAACTGTGTTGCCATGTCAAGGCGGTTCTTGGGTGGCCATCCAATGCATTGAATCGGAAAGAAGTGTGAGCAGGTACTCCATTTTTTTCGATTTCATAAACGAACGACAATTTATTAGAAATTATAAAATCAGAATTTTTTCGTGAAACCTCAACATTTTCAAGTGTAGCGCAGTTTTATTACTAATAGTTTGTAGATTTTTGTTCTACTGTTGATTTCATCCAAGGCTTCATTAGTTGCTCGGTTTTGAACTTGAAAATTATTTCAATGGTTTAGTCAAAAAGTTGGGAAATACTGAACCGCCGTATGGTAATGAGCAGCACGAAAATCGGTGCCGACTTCCCTGGTTTTGAAGATAAGAATATTATGGCAAAGACGTTTTAGTGTTCCTTGAAGTTCTTTAATTGGAATTCTAATAGTACCAGTCACGAGATATTTTGGAATTTTGATATCTAAAACAATTCGTCCTTAAAAACACGAAGGAACAGCAATACTTTCGTGAAATATCTTCCAGGACTGTTTAGTGTCGCTAATTTCTTATGGGTAGAGCGAAGGTAGGTATGTTGTGTGTTGGGTCTGATGCAGTGTACATCTCTGCTGTGCAGACTCCTTCCTCGCAGTGGGAGCTTTTAGAGCTACAGCGGCTGTGCTCGCCCGATTACCCTTGTGCCTCGCGAGGCAGAACCGTGCCGCGGACTCAGCCTCGAAATGGTCCTCACTGGGGCACCCAAGTATTTGGAGCTTCTAGCAGCAGTACGAGTGCGCAGCCCTACCCACATTCGGACCGTAGAAGAGCTGGAGTAAATAATAACCAACCTATCCTTGGCCTGCGGTGCGGCGTGTGCCATTACGTCTGTAAATCTGCGTCTGAGTATCACCAGCATCTAGTGGAGCAGCACCAACACGATCCTCATGCCATCCCATGTCCATTCTGCAAGCACGTTGACCTACGGATAGATAACTTCCGAGTACATTTGAGGGTACACACCGGCGAGAAGCCGTTTGCGTGCAGGTTCTGCCCCTACCGCTGTGCGCACAGCAGTAACCTCAAGGTCCACATGCGTCGCTGTGCGGAGAAAAGTGGCGTTATCTCAACCCAGATTCTGATGTGACGGGAGCCATCTCCTTATCCGAAAGACTTGTAGTTACAGATGTGGGTATGGGCATCCATTCCTATGGTTCTCGACACTTTTCCAAGCATCTCAAGAGAATTCACTCTGAAGAAGCTTTTTCATGGTTTCATTCCAAGTTGATGAGCCTTCACTGTTCTCGTTTTATTTGTAGCACTTTGTTTTTCTTTTCTGTCTTAGGAATAGTAGCAACAAAATGTACTTAGCTCATCAGATCTTACGCCGTTGAATACTAATTTAATCGTTGTCTAAGGAATATAAATGGATAACCAGCAACGTAAAGTTCTTCCGGAGCTACGAAATACGTTTTTTTTGGTGATTGTCCTTCACTTGTAGATGGTCTTCGTTATGTGGAAGTAGCTATTAAATCTTGAGCATAACTATGATTTTAAAAGTCCTCTTGAAATATTTGATGAGTTCTAAATTATTCGACGAATAATATTTCTTCTAATGGACTGCCAAGGTTGGGCTTATAAATTGCATCCGGCATTTTCAGTGAGTTCCCCATGTTTCTAATTGTACGCGCAACAGGTTCCCTGAAGATATATTGTTGAGGTGAAAATCTGAAAAACTAGTGAGATAGTGGCGGCGTTTGGGGTGCTGGACTGGGTTGCGAAGTGGTTTGTCTTCGGACTTTGAAGTTCTCTTGAACAATCTGTGAAAATTTGAGAAGATGGTAAAGATATGTATCCTGTCGCAGTGAACCGTGTAAAAATATAAGAAAACATTAAAGATTTGTATCCTGTCACTTGGAAGCGTATCGATTTATGTGGGTTATATAAGACCATTTCGGGTTAGTGGGGTTCAGGGTCTAAAAGACAACGGTGAAAGGGCTACGCTTAGAATGTAAGGCTAACGGAATCTAGAGTTTCAGATCTGTATGTTTTTTGTGTCCCAGGGATATGAGCTAAAGGGAAATATGCTCCACTGTATCTTGGAAATGTACAAT
Organism: Orchestia grillus; assembly: GCA_014899125.1. Classification (NCBI taxonomy): domain Eukaryota; kingdom Metazoa; phylum Arthropoda; class Malacostraca; order Amphipoda; family Talitridae; genus Orchestia; species Orchestia grillus. The sequence goes on along the minus strand of VOMN01133586.1, from coordinate 31,571 downwards.
AGAACCTTGAACTACTGCTCGCACCATAAACCTAAAATATAGAAGCTGTCATAATTACCACTCGCACCGTGAGGGGCACGAATGCACGAGGCAGTTATTCATTTCGTGTCATACGACTGGCTATGTTCCACCTTTTCCTCTCCGTTCTCATGTCACTTTCGGAAGAACCTACTCTAGTCTTCTGCGTCATCGTAAATTTACCTTACGAGCAATTCACGTATCAATACGAAACGATCACTCACCCACGACTCTGAACAGTTCTCCTGTGTATAATGCACCTGGGCTTCTAATTTGGGTAACAACTCGCTGCTATCTTAGGGAGCGTGCGTTCCTAGAGTAATCAATTATTCGAGTGATTGCTAAGTTTGTGTCAAAAAAATTATTTTTCGAAAAATATGTTGCTGCGATTGAAAGTAGTCATTTTTTGATGGTTCGAAATTTTATGCTTAAAATTGTTTTAAATTTTTGTAATGAGGAAAATACTTGTCCATTACAAATACATTTCAAATAGCTCATAGTCTGAGTTTTTCGTTGCAAGCGCATTAGACGACTCAGCGCAACATTCAGTTCCGCCTGTATGTTGAGAAATTCAATTGAATATCATGGGAAAATTTCCTTTGCCCGCACAACAGTTGAATGAGTGTGGCCACCCAATAATATTTTATTTCTGCAACATAGTTCTCGACTTCACCGCAGTGAGAGACAAACGTAATTTCTTCTTAATGTTGAGCTTAGTTCGAATATCTTTCGAATAAGTTTTGTTTCGATAATAGCTATGTCAGTCGTTTCTGCTGCTTCGATAACTTTGTAGTACTTGTATCTAATGTTGCTTTCTTGAAACTTTTTTATGAGCATTAAATCATAATTTCAAATAAGCTATTTAATTCTTCATCTGGAAAAAGTTACGGATATCTTCCTCAAATATCTTCGATAACGCGTTACTAACTGGTCAGTGTGCTACTACTCGCTGTTGGAATCAATTTATTGATTTTATGGTGTTGTCATCAGTTCGAGGCATTTGAGATTGAATCGAAGCGAATGTATTCAGATTAAAATCAGTCTACATCATTGAAATACATTATTATATTCATAAATTGCATTCATTTTTTCAGCTTCGAAACATTATGCGCAGAAGACGGCTCTGTCGTCTGCTGGAACTAAATTGTGTTTTCATGTGAATTGATGCATTTGCAATTTTTTTCGAACTAATATGCGTAGATCTAAAACACAGCATGCAGTAACTGCGTAGCCTTACTGACTCGACTGCAGAACAGCTCGAGACCTTCCTCGCTGCTAAATGAATGGATCTCACCCGTAGCCTGTTAATCGTGACGGAAGAATCGAGACTCTCATGAATATCTTGCGTGCACATGATTGGATGCACTACAGGTCAAGACCTTCCTCGCTGCTAAATGAAGTGACACCCGTAGCCTGTTAATCGTGACGGAAGAATCGAGACTCGCGTGAATATCTTGCGTGCAGATGATTGGATACACCATCACGCCATGTATTTGTGAACAAATTTTTCAGCGTCGAAAGTTGTGTATCAATTCCGATTTTTACACATTCTAGTCCATATTGATCTTGTCCTTAGTTTTTTTTTTTGTAGTTATCGTTTCCATGTACCTCGTTCTTGTCACGTTTTTTTGTGGAGGTACAAATTGCACCATTTCGATTCGTGCGAAAAGTTCACGCTCTTGGAATGTATTTCTAATACGTTCAAAATGTGTCAGTTGACTTTGCCGAAAATGTTCCGTCTACGTTGCCCAACACTAATAATCCACGTAATAGTGTTAAATAAATAATACTTTCCATTGAGTTGCATTGAAAGTTTCCTCCGTTAAACGTTTAGCTAATAATTCACCGAGGGAAGTTTTTCGTTGCAGCTGCTCGCGCCTTTTTGTCTCCAGCAAACCAGCTGCCGTGAGTACAACTTGATTGCGTAACTTCTCACTTACGGCGCGCTGTTCTGACGCGAAGCGCGCTTTTCCTAAGAGCCTATGGTTACTTCGAGTCGCACAAGAATTTGTCGCATTATCAAGAATTGGACTGGTGATCACCTCCACTTGGATATGCTGAGGATTTCGTTTCTATGTGCAGGTGAGGCGTGAGATGTCGTGTCATAGCGATCCGTGGACCAGCTCCAAGACATGGATGGCTTCTGCCGACCCGCCCAATTGCGACTCGAGTGCAGCAACACGACTCCGGCTTGCTGAAATGCCGCGCGACTTGGCCTCTATAAACGCCGTCCCAAAAAGTGTGACGTCAAGCAATATTTTGGAGGAGCTGTGCGGTCGCGGTCTGGACCCTGACGCTACAGTTGCACAGCTTGCCGCTACTCCTGTGGGCTCTAACTCTTCCGTGTCCCTCACTCGGCCTCTCGCTCCATTAGCTCAGCCCATGCCACAATCATGGATGTCACCCAAGAACTTCGCGTTTGTTTACCCGCGCTTTCCAGGAGGGGTGAAGCGCGGGGGTGAGCGTCAGGGCGGTGTTATTTATGCGTGCACGTGGCCTGACTGCAACCACACCTCTTCAAGACGTGAGCATTTCAAAATTCACATGAGAAGGCACACTCGGGAACGGCCCTTTCGATGCGACCATTGCGATTATCGCTGCAACCAGAAAGGACAGTTGAAAAATCACCTTCTCTTCAAGCATAGCATCGTGTAATTTGCCATTGTATTGTTCGAGGCACTATGCACCTTTGTTCTTCATTCTTTCTTAGTAGTTGGTTTTCAGCAGCCGAGTAGGAATTGGGTGTTCACTTTCCATCATGCACCTTAAGCGGAAGCGTGAATGAAATTCGTAGGCACACTTTTCGTTGTTAGTGTTGTTACCTTAATAGTAGCTCTTCACGGATTATGAGACGTTCTACTACGTAATACATACGGATGTTCATGCGAATCGAGCTTTGTGTTATACCTGAGTGAATGGGACTCAGGACGTATTCGTATATTTTTTACGTGATGAGGTATGAGAATCGTTGAAGAACACGGTAGTTTTTTCTCTTTCTGGAAAAAATTGTCTAAATTAACTCTAAGAGCTGAAATGTAAGTTAACCTACTTCGCTTTGGAGCTCGTCAAAGTTGCGTTTGATCCTAAAGTTCGTCAGCCTTTCGCATGCCGTATGATGTCCGCGTTTGGCGCCCATGCTCGCTCCGTGAACTCGTTTTTATCAGTGTTTGATTAAATTGGAACCCTGACGTTCGTTGTGTGATACATCGCTCGGTACCTACGTTTTGTTATGTTTGTGGAAACCTGTACTAGGATTCTGTTGCTTGAGATATCGTCCGTGTATTTTTTATGTTCGATGCAACTTCTTTGAGGACGTCCGTTAATTTATCTACCACTTTTGTCGTTGGATACCCGTTTGAACGCCGCAGTGTTGCTTGTAATTACTGAAGCAATATGTACCCGTTTTATTAACGTACTTTACGTCGACATATGTGGAGAAATCACCTTAAAACTGGATGTATTTAATTTCCGTTGTATACGTGACAAGTTGCTCTACACTTACCTTTTTTTTGCTTTATGGACTCATCGCTAAGTATTTGATGGTTGGCATTTCCTCAATGATTCAAAATACATGACGGATGCGTGACTTTGCACTGGTAATGAATGTCGGAGTTACTGTACTCAGGCGCCGAAGTGTTTATCCGGGTTCTTGCACTGCTTTTCTCTGAGGATCTTTGTAGTGTTGTATTTAAAACCGAAATTATTCGGTTTGGCCTTTATAAAAGTGATTAATTTATTTGGTTTGTTTTTATCCTTCAATGTCCAGAGTAGTCACAATCGGCTCTGGAGTGTTTGTTAGCCACAGTGATTGTAATCTCAATCCTACGAAAATTGAATGGTTGTGTCTATATAGATGAATATGACAATAGCAGTCGTTCTTATTGTCAGTTATTTTCCTTGAAAATGAAACCGTTCTTACGAGTTCCTATTTGATGAATAGCGACTATGATATAGTCCATCAAAAGTGATCGTTTAGTTAGTGACGCACAGCTCAGTACAGATTACTGTAACTGTGTCGTTTTTTTCATAACTAGTACTTGCGTTGAATTTTTTGCGCTGTTTGTATTTGCGCAGGGATTCGGGACTTTTCTGACAGCATTTGTCCAAGCCGTACGTTCTTCCTTTAGTCGTAAATTGATAGAAACCATTGCAGCAGCGCATTCGGAGTTACAGCTATCTGAATTGAAGAGCGTTCGGATTTTGTCTTGTTTCCAGAATTATTTTCTTATGGTGTGGTCATTGTCTATCGACTGCTTGCTTTTTGCATTTACGTAAAGGGATTCGGCACCACACACTGACTCGATTAAGAATCTTGATCGTTTTTGCAGTGTGTATATGTATACGAGTGTATGTTCCTAGAAGTATTTTGTTTTCCCATTTCCTGCTTTGTCATCTACCCATAGACATCACGAATTATTAGGTAAAGTCTTGAGGGCGGTTTTCTACGCGTCACTAAATCTGCATAGATGAAATGATTTTTACAGTCATACGCACGACCATGCGCGTTACTGCTGTTCGGAAGCAACACAACTATGAATTTGAGACGAGCTTGAAGTTTCCGACAAGTAGTTGCCCCGTGCTGATGTGGCTCCTCTTCTGTTGCGTTCACAGATGATCGTCGATGAGGACCACGACATAATCTGGTGCCCCCAAACGGACACTCCCAACCCGAGTGATTCAGCTCAAGCCGCCTCCATCTCTAAATGCACAACATCTCAAGCTGCCGCACGCACAGGCAGCAGAAAAACTTCGTCACCGTTGGAAATATTCTCTGGTGAACATTCTGGACTTTTACGAAGTGGAACAAATGCTCAGCCTTTCAATTTTCTATCGCCATCAATGGAGGAGTCAAGCAGTGTTCCCGTCTCTGAGGAAATTGAGAACATCGTCAGATCGATGGATGTAAACGTCAGTGATCCTTCGTTCTTAGCTTTCGGAGGCGTGGCTATGAGTCCCAACGCAGATTTTCTGAGCGTGAGCGGCGACTCAAGTGTACCGGTAGAACAGCTGAGGCAGTTCTCGGCGCAGAGGGCGGCTGCAGACTCGGACTTCAATTGTCCTTATTGCAGTTATACCTCCAACCGCAAAGATAATTTAAAAACTCACATAAGGCGCCACACTGGCGAAAAACCTTACCTCTGCAGCATATGTGACAAGCGGTTTACGTGTAAAACAGGCTTGAATATGCACGTAAAAACCCACAGTAACGCCAATCTTATTTCTTGCCCGCATTGCCCTTACCATACAAAAGCTAAAGTTTGTTTAAAACTTCACATCTTCAAACACCATCAACAGTCGACCCTTCAGTAAATTAGTTGAGTCTTAATTTGCCAAAATTCATTTATATTTCCGTGTTTTAAGAAGCTTCATGATTATCATTCTCTGTTAACAATCCGTGGTGAAATTCAAAGTTATTGTACACAACTAAATCACTGACTCGCTGTGTCAATAAGTTTGGGAAAATAATTTTAGGTAGAATTTCCCAAAGAGTTGGAAGTAGTATCAGAGGAAATGAGCATCAATGGTAAAATATCGCTTCCTATATGGTGCTCGTTTTACAATGGAACGCCTCAGTGCACCGGAATATGGTGATTCACGTTTTCGAGTATTGTACACTGAAATTGAAATTACTGCAGTTAGTGGTTAGGCACTTTAAACTTGGAAAGAAACTCAATTTGAACGATATTTGCATTTCTAGCGTTGCTTTGTTACTGCGATGATCTATTCGGTATTGCGCGCTTCTCACGTTCACCGTAGTACTTATTAGTTTTAAGAATAAATTTTACTTTGACTCATTCCATTTAGTGTACAGAGTGCGACTTACGGTGGGTTACAAATGAACTGTTTGCATTTGTGTAGCAAGTGCCATGCCAGGCACCGATGTGCAGTTGTGTGATGCCGAGCGTTCTGTTGCGTTTGCAGATGAGCGACCTAGTGTGGACCTGTGCCTCAGGCGCGGCTCCCGCTCACCCTGTCCCCGGCCCCGACTCTGCCCTCAACAAACCTGACATGACAGAGGAAACATCGGTCATCAGTATGACGGGGGATACTCAGTCACAGCCTGCTTTTCCGCAGCCAGGGCTTGGATTGCCCGGGTGTTCTCGGCAAGACCGCGATGCTCCTCTCATTAACATAGCTGACTTCTTTTGCGCCAACAAGGCTGTCGAGTCTCCCATGCCCTCGCTGTTTTCACCCGACTCGGGTGAGGCTAGTCTACCTCTCCATGTTGACTTCCGCACTGTGGTGGGAAAACACGTCCAGCAGCAGTACCGAGGGCCCTCGGACGCTGCTATCGCGGGCTCGTCATTTTTGCAGCGACGAAACTCGAGCGATTCTCTCGCAGAATCTTTCTCGCCCTCGCACCTCATGAGCTTGGTGGATCCTTCATTTCTCCAGTGCCCGTATTGCCCTTACCAGACGCAGTGGAAACACAATCTTAAAACACATATTCGCCGACACACAGGCGAAAAACCATACCAGTGCTCTTATTGCGGAAAGGCTTTTGTATGCAAGACTGGCCTTAATATGCACGTGAAAATACATACGGGTGAAAACATGTTCACGTGTTCCTTTTGTTCCTATCAGACGACTCAGAAGCAGGCGCTTAAGTTGCATTTAGCTAAACACCATCTTGTGTGATGCAAACACAATGTATTCACATATTTTGTTCTGAATTTCAAATGTAGGTCTTGTACGAATATTAGCAACTTCGGACGATGTGACGCACAGACACGTGAGCTTGTTACCTGTGCTGGAGTCGATAATTTTGTCGTTGTGCAGTACGTCTACATCATATTTTGCTGTTAGTATTTCTTGGTTTGCTTGCTGATTGCGCTGTTCTATTTTCTATTTTTGGCGACAAGCACTAGCAGGCATTACAACGTATGAATGAAATAAATGTTACTGCTTTACCTGATGCGTGAAAAAATGAGCTATATAATTTCTCAGGGTTTGTACTTGTTTCTTTTTTGAATGCTACACGCATAAATCAATACAAAAGTACTGATTTATGCATGTGCTTAATTTTGAGGTAAAAATGAGGAAACGACGTTGCTATGTGTGAGGCAACCATGTAAGATGAGCATTGCAGAACATGTTATGTCGGGGTTGCCACCCCAAAAGTTCCCGATTTACTGCTTCTTTCGTATCATGTACCATATCCTCCAATTACACTATGCAACAAAATTTTATTTTTGTCTTGTTTCTGGGTTAAAAACCATAACTTCCCATTTCTTTGTAACTAAACAAAATGAAACAAGATAATTTTCAATATTCGAACTTTTGCTATTGGGTCAGCTCAATGAATTTCCAAAATGGTCTACCTTCAATTTAATGCCAGGAACAAGTGTAATAAAAATATATTAGTAAAACTGAGTTTCATGAGAATAGTGGACATTTTTGCTTGCAATGGATAAAGTTGGGAAATAACACTTGAGTGAGAGAAACAAGAATTATGTTACACGTTATTGTTCATTGTAAAGCTATTTGAAATTTTAGTCGTGAACTGCGTATGCCTATTGAGGAATCACTAATTTTTAATGATTTTAATGAGAGTATTACACTAGAGGGAATTAAATAATTTCATGTGCCTCTATCTAACTACCATTCATAGGATCTCAATTTTACGATGTCCTTTCAGTTAGAGTTATATTATCTTTAGTGTATAGGATAAAGTGCTCGACTGATCATTTACTATTTTGTAGTGAAATTTTCCTTCCTTTTTTCAAATTATGCATGAACTGATTAAGTATGTGTTTATTATTGATGTCGGTATCGGGTAATAGAAAATCTAGTTCTAAACTTCTGTGCAGTTGAGGTGTAATGAAAATCTCTGAGAGGCTTACGACGCTTTATGAAATGAGAAACCTATGCGCTTCAGTTTATGCAATTGAATAGTACGAAAACTGATCTGAACTTAACCAGATTCAATTTTTATTTTCATAACCGTAGCTGATCTTATGACTTGCTTTTGACGTAAGATATTTTGTGTCTGAGTCCAGAATTCCTTCTCACCGTCTCTGGAATGTGCCGGTGGGATACAGTCTACTTCGCGCTTTTTGGGGAAATGTAAATGCTTTGTCTCCTCTCGGAGAGAGAAATGGTGGATGCATCGCTTGGTGTACCTTGAACGATAGGTGTTTCTAAGTAACAAGCGCCAACTACTCACTGCTGCACTCATCGAACAGCTTCTCTGGGGAAGTGGTTATCTTTTCTCTATGTAGGTCCTACATCACAAGTGGCGGGAAGGCGAAAAGCCTCTACTTCTGTAAGGGAACTCATGTTCTTCGAAGCTTATCATGCATGCCCTATTGAGGTTTTGCTACTACGAAAGAGTCACAACTGAATCAGGCCTCTGCCGTCTCGATGTATTTATAGGATCAGTTCCAGAGAGGCTGAGCATATAAACTTATGGTGTCTTCCTATCCCATAATTTTTATTGTAACATTGAATTAGCTACGGTCTGATTTTAGTGGCATAAGTTGCTCTACTGTGTCGCAGATTTTAGGAAACTAGAAAAGCTGCGCAAGTAACTGGAATTGTAAGATTGCTTACGTTTATTAAGGAAAAAATTAAATTTCTATCTTGTCTATGTTTGGGATGTATAATTCGTCAATGCCAGCTTATTTCGTCTTTTGAAATGCTCTTAAAGTAAATAAAGATTTGGGATTGGTTTATGCTAAAGGTACTTTATATGTTTCATCAAATACTAATAAAGCTACCCACCTACTTTTAACTTCCCAGTATATGTACCGGCAACCGGTACCGTAAAAGAGGCCAGTATTAATAGTTTGGTCCCATAATAAAGAAATGATTTCTTCGTTTCAATTCTTCAGTTAGCTCTTCCTTTCGTGTGAATATCAGAGGAAAAAGCGTGGCGACGGACACGCAACACATGAAACTCGTGTAGCTCTATTCTCCCTCTTAAGATCTTAGCGTTGACTATCTCGTGTTACATTGCATAGCGTATCCCAAATTTTACTTGCCTCTTGCGTTCAGCCTGGAACTGCAATAAAAGTTATGTTCTGTAGCAAGCGCTTCGTAGTTTCATCGTGGTAAATAAACGAGTCTTTTGGGCATGGTTTTTTTTATTGACCTTTCCAACTAGAATCTCTGATGTGAGGTAATGAGACGTATGATTCACCTGAATTTTCTGTTTTTAATTGCAAATTTGAACAATATTAAGTTGTAATTGGGTAAAAATTTACCAGTTAAGCTTTTTAACTACCCGCTGCTAACATGTACGTGTAGAGTTCTGACGAAAGGAAGTTAACCATGATAATGTTTTACTATCTTAGACTTACATAGAGGGTAGAATCATATTTTTGACTGAATCTGTGGAAGAAATGACTTTATAAAAAATTACCTGGTTTATGAATTGGAGCATAAAGTAAAATTGCATGCCAAGAACGTCAAGTGTCGCTTGCCAGTGTGGCTGAAAGCTTTTCACGTCTTGTGCCACCAGGCGAGCTGTGCGCCGAACTTGTCTCACGTTGAAGTCCAGCGTCGGGGCGGCCGCTCACGTATAGTTCCTGCCCGTCCACCTGCCAGCCTTGCTCTGCCCGCCTCTTGTTCGTCCTCAGCCCTCACTACTACCACTCCTGGCCTTGCACAAACGTATGCTGCGGCGTCTTCCCTTGAATCCGACATGCCATTTCTTCAGCTCCAGGATATTATCCAGTCTACCGCGAATAGCGGCAGTCATTCTTTCAACGAAGCGGTAGGGTTTCCGACTGACGACACCTCTGCTCCACGCGATGCGTTCAGTTTATCTTTCATGGATTCACGTGGCGAACTTCGTATTGACCCGAATCAGTTAGAAACATTTTTTGAGAATGGGGTGAGGTTTTACAAGTGCTGCTGGTGTCAGTACACCACGCCAAGGAAGGATAATCTCAACGTGCACATTCGGCGCCACACCGGAGTGAAGCCTCACGCATGCTCCACGTGTGGCAAGAAGTTCTCGGACAGGAGTAACTTCAATGCTCATATGAAAAGGCACTACAGCGCCGTGTTTGACGCGCACCCTATTGGTGGCGACTCAAATCAGTAGCGTGGGGAACCTGCCTCATTCGTACAAGTTATTGTACTTTTTTTTCTTAAGGTTTTGGTTAGGTTATATATACTATGAATTTAAAAACGTAATACATCGCAATGACCGCCGTATTGGGACAACACTTTTGAACATTTATCAATTTACCCACACCTATTTATTGCTACCGATGCCAATCAAAATTTCTCAATTTGAGATACTTCACATCGCTCACATCTCTACATTCCTGTTCAGCCTTCTGCATAGGCTCAAGTGGACTCACGTCACTCACTACTCACTGTTCCGATAGACGAAGAAATTTTTCCAGTTGTAGTTTTACGTGAATTATAGGGGGAACCATAGAGTCGCAGCTCTGACAAGCGGTCACTTGCAGCTTTCATGTTGCTCACTCGCTCGTACAGAACGGGTCTGCTCACACGCTCATCAAATCTCAGTATTGAGTTTGCTGTAAGATCAGCACAACAACGTTGAGAAGTGCGACCTGTAAATAAAGTACGTGGGCTGAACATTGCTTTCTCATTCAGAGTCTCAGAATGTCTTGGATATTTTAACTGTTACACTTAACGTCTTTTTTTAAATGCGCTTTGCCGCTGTTTGACTCGTTTGGTCGCGTGCGTTATTTCAACATTTTACATGTACGAAATTTTTCCCTTCGTCTCCTGAAGGCATCGATGATACTATCTGACAGCTCGCCTAAGATCTCCTGTAGTTCAGCTAGCGAAATATTTTGGACGTTAACATTACGGATTTTTTTTAATTTCGATGAACTCCACAAAGGTGCCTGGATAAGACTGTCCTTCATGGTCTCTCTGGAGCTAGCGCTGTTCTGAAATAGAGGAGATTCCTGGTCTCCTCGCTAGAGGTGTAATCAGTGTTGCGTGTCTCAGCTGGCGTACTTGTGTGGAGGGCGTGGTGTTCTTCAGCCATCGCAGCTGCCTGGGGCAGAATAGGCAACTCGGGCTGTACAATCATTCGTATTTTTTACAAGTGAAAAATATGCCTTGTGTTTTCATTTTTTCCTTTTGCCGTTTAGAAGTGCAACGGAGTTGTCATTTCGACGAACTCCTGCACCCGCTCGATATTTTCTGTTTCTGTCCCTGTATTTATTTTTTATGCATAAGATCTTCACTGATCAGTCCAAGTTAGTGATTTCCCTTGATTGTAATACAGAATTTAAATTTCTATTTGTTAAAATGGGAATTCAAAGAAAAATTAGCATTTGTGCCCGTATTGCACAGGCTACTGTTTTTCTTTGTCAAACAAAGGTGTTTTTAATTTGAATAGGAATAATGTTTGGAAACTAACTCATTCATTTGTGGTCATAAAAACTTTTTGATTTTGTACCCATTGAGGGAACTTTGAACTACTTACATGTGAAGGTCTCGTCTGTGTTACGTTAAGTTAGCGTTTGCTTTTTTCTAACGTGTTCTCTTAAGCAAGTAATTTTTTATAGCACATTTGTTCACGTAAAGCTGGCGTGTTTCATTTATGTACGAGTTTCTCATTCCTTAATAAATACTTAAAATGAAAGTGTTGTTTATAGTACCTCTGTTCTGACAAAGTGAACGTCGGGGAGAATGACCTAATTCTTGGTGTTGCTGCAACTGATGTAACCGATGAGCGGATGCGGTAGGGCAGAGCTGATAGCGTTGGCTTCCATTGTTTCAGTTTCGTTGTAGTGCATCAGTGAGGCTTGCTGTGTGAGAACATGGAGTATGTAATTCATTAGGTGTCTCGAAACGCTGTTTCAGTGAAGTGGAAAAATGATTGTTAAAATAAAACTTTTCGGTAGAAATTTCGATTATTTTGAAAAAACTTGCATAAATTTTACCGTAAGTGAATACAATTTACATGGAGGTAACCTTCTTTAATTCATTTCCTTTTCAACACTTTCGTTCATTGATGTGGTACTGTAGTAAAGTAAAAAGTGGTGTGGGTAAAAATATATTCTGGACGTACGCTCATGTTGAATTTAGAGTGTGATTGGGTGTTGGAGTGTGTAACGCGGCGCTGCACGTGTGGCGCCGGTGCATCTCCAGCCGAGTGTTGCTGATGGCCAGAGGTTTGTGACTTCTTTCCTCTGTGGCAGGTGAGGCGCCCTTCTTCCAAAGCGACCCTGCGATCATCTGGCAGCACTAATGTTAGAGCAGCTGCGCTTGTGAGCGTCCCTGCCTCCTGCTACGTAACTGAGCAGCTCAAAACGTCACGGGATGAGGCACGGCTTTTCAGCTGGGCACTGCAACCTCCTTCTGCTGACGGCAGTACTTCGAACTTTCCATCTCTTGGCTTGTTACCTGGAGTTGCTGCGTCGTCCGCTGCTACTTCTGCTTTAGACTTCGTGCAAGGAGATGGCGCAAGTGCGCAGAATGGCCTGTACTTCTGCAGCCAGTGTTCTTTCTCTACGGATAGCCTGCAGGACTTTCAAATACACATGATGACCTTGCACTCGCAAGATGCAACCTATATCTACTGTCCATACTGTGACTATAAGACGTACAGGGCAAGGAAGGAACATCTCGTCATTCACATTAGACGGCACACAGGCGAGAAACCCTACTCGTGTCACAGCTGTTCTAAGGCTTTCGCGAGTAAGAGTGATCTCACCGTCCATGAAAAGCTGCATTCCGGCGAAAAAGATTTCAAGTGTACCTACTGCGACTATAGGGCTTACAGAAAAGCTTCCATACGTATGCACTCAATGAATATTCATGGTAAAGAATGATCGTAATACAAAGTACAGGGCTTCATTGTCATTCAAGTTGTAGTTTTTACGACCGAATTATTTTCTTGGAATTACTTTGATTCTTACAACAGGTATAATTGTTATTGATCATTTGTTCATTTAGCGAGGCCTTTTCGCTAGTCAAACTATTTCTACAGATATTCTCAAGATGCACTTCATCATGCCATCTCAACTTGGTTGCGGCAGTTCTGCCGTTGACTGACTTGGCTCAGAGTTTTTTTTATGCTTACATTTATATGGGTATTGAAAATTAGGACGTACATTTAAAGGAAATATAGATTATTTTTTCCTCTTTTTTATGATGCCAGACTTGTGACCTAAGTTTTTCCCGATTGTACGAATCTCGAAGCTGAAGATAGAATGATGCAGAACTGTTTTGTTTTGTTCTGAAGCTAAGTTTTATTCTCCTGCGCTATTCTTTCGAAGATTGTCTTCGTTCTCGGCAGTACTTCATTTTCATAAAACTAAAGGAAAAATTCGTGTGCAGTTCAAGCTCAAAATTCTGTTAAATAATATCATTTTTCTTATTGAATTTGAAGGGGGAAGAATGTGTTTTTATCGTTACCAGATGAACTGAAAGATGTTTTGTTCCTTTATGATTTCTTGAAGAAGAGCCAGTGTGATATCCGTGTGGAAATGAAGCTGGTGTGTTGCAATCCTCATTCTGGTTGAAGGAACAATGCACGCTGCTACTAAATGTCAATAGTGTTATGTGAACTCAAGCTTTTCTAGTGGACTGAGTTGCAGAGGAGACCGATTGTCATTTCATCAAGTTATGGAGTCCATGAAATTTATTCTATCAACTAAGTGAGTCGAGTAACGAATGACGTTCCCGCTCCTTGGAGCACGAAAGACGTTTTCGTTTTGTGAAAGACCGACCGCAGACCTTTGCCTATCGTGTTATCCGAGATCGCGGACCCTTATTGGATCTCCGACGTTCTTGTCCGCAGGAAACAATGTTATTTTGACAGCCTGACTATTGTTTCCATTGAGATGTGATTCTCAATTGTCTCTATATTCTTAAGTATCTAATTTAGACTTGGTCAAGCATAATGTTTTTCGTATTATCCGTCACGTGACTTGACCGGATTCTGCTCAAGTCTCGTGATACTCAGACAGGCTGCGACGTATGCCTCATAAGCGGCCTCGTTTGTATTGCTTTTTTATTTATTTTCCTTGTTTCTCCGGAGTAATTACGTCGATTCTTGATAGCGGATTGACAGCCGCAATGCTCCAGAACTGTATCATCATCTTCGATATACTTTGAAGGTTGATTTTGGTTTATTTGTTGGACGTACGTAGCTGTGCAACACTACATTAGCCGCGTTAATTGTAGGAATCAGTTAAACTACAGTCTTGCTGAATTTTATTTGACTTTCCACGTATATTGCCGGTTTTCTTAAGGTAATTCTAACGTTTCTTACAAATACCTCGTCCAGTATAAAAGTAGTGCTACTTTTAGTCTCATCGTTATTAAGTTCGTCAGTTCAGTCGTTCATGTCGCTTTCGTTGAACTATGATACTATGATGTTAGTTACATTAATAAAATGTGTGTTCTCATTCGGAAAGTGTGAAGTATAGATTTCTTTTGCATTATTTTAAATGATCTGTTGTATTAGAGATCTCAGGATTTCTAGATGTGTGCATGAAACTCACTGTAAAAAATTTCTACCTAAACTCGGTGCCAACTCCGTCAAATGTGCGTGCTAGAATGCCAATTTACCGTAAGATGTTTAGGGTATTTTCCCTTGAATACTGGGCGATTCGTTCAACATTTTCGTTTTCCAGTGTGTGCGAATTTTTTCTAATGCCTTCATGTAAATTTGCTGGTCAGAATTGTCAAAGTTCACTGACGGATTCTGAGTTAAATTTGATTCTACTCCGTCAGCTGTGACCTCGCGTGAATTGTGACTCTGCGTCACATTTGTTACTTCCATGATCTAAAATTATTTCATGAATTGCACCCTTCTTTGATATTGAAATGGGATAAAAGCACTTTCTTTCGGGCTTTCACCTGTACTTCTAATTATAAAAAATATAAAATTTATATTTTCAATTAGCATTGAACGTAGTTTGTGGGACAATGCTCAAAGTCATCATGGAATGGAAAGATGACGTGCCGCAGTGCGTAGCTCTAGCTGCATCAGGGCTTGGCCGGAGAATGCGGCCACACCTACCGGCTTGCAAGCCGTGAACTGCTGGCTTTGTGGCTGCTGCTCAGTTGTCTTCTTGAGCAGACCATCACGTTACCAAGTTGAACCAGCTGAAATATTTTCTGTAAATGCTCCTCTGGTTTAAGCGATGTAACAGGAGGTACGTTAAACTTGCTTTAGTGTTGTCTGCTGTGCTGCGAGGAAAGAGCTATTGTGGCGAGGCTCTAAGCAACACTGTTAGTGTTCACTTTTGATGTTTGAATTTTTTGTGAAGTAATACTTTTTCTCGGTAGTGACAAACCAAAATCGTGAAATCTTGTCCGCAGTTGTCCAGTGAAATTGTATGCGGTTCTTGAAATCGAGTTTCAATATGATTTTGAATATCGTCGATTTTCTATACCAGTGACGGCAAAGTACTACGTTGTATTTTTAGCTGTATAGCTTGTGCGTGTAAACGTAGTTTATATTTAATTCCTTGTTGGAAATAATTCATGGTTCTAAAATTATTGGTAAGAATTTTCGCATCCTACTTGCTATTTGAAATTGATTATATGTCCTGATGAAAGAATTGACTCGCTAACTTGAAAAAACTGTATGCTGCTTCGTAGGACGCTAATAAGATAAATTTTAGGACATACAAATAGCGAAAACAATCTTGCATGTGCTACGTAAAATCGGTTAAAGCTTCCGACCAATCCCTATATTTCATACACGAACAAAAGGGCGAATATAATTTTACGTCTGCTTTCGTTATGTGAATCAAGTCGCTTCTAGCAATTTGTGAAGTGTGTTAGAAGGTTTATTAATGACTCTGTACCATATAAGAACTTATGGTTGAAAAAATAAACTACTTTTTCTATGATGAGAATACCGGATTCTACTGTTGTGACGTTTGAAAGAAAGCGTACGGTCGCGAATCCTTGCGAAAATCAGCGCTATTTGGCCATTGTTACCTTGGAGCAGTTGAGTGATGAGGGAGTGTGTGAGGCGGGCGGGCAGACGCGCAGAGAGCTGCTCTCCTTTGCTGATGATGTATTGAGGGCAGATCATTGCAGGTGTCAGCTTACACGCTCTCTCTTCTCTCGGCAGGAATATACGACCCATCTTGTAGCACGGACCTCCGCTGGTCTCACCTATGCGCAGGGTAAAGTTTCTGCTCCGGTAACTGGCGCCATTCTCTACTATTGCTCGCGCTGTTCTTACGTCACTCTGGACCACGAAATATACAAGCAGCACGAGGCCCAGCACAAGTCTGCAGCTGTGGCTCAAGGTACCGGCGAGCAGGCTGCACAGAGCTACCAGCAACAACACCCTCAGGTGTACGGCGTGCCACCGCCATGCGAGTCTGACCTAGAGCTGCAAATGTTGTCGCGTGTTCTGCAGAGCCCTCTCGCCTCCACTGCACTCGACGGCTCCGTGGGTAGTGTGGGCCCCGTAACGTCCACAGCTCCATCCACCGTGGGTGGTGGATGCCCTTTCTGCCCGTTCTCGTCTCAGGATCCTGCGTTGCTGAACTCGCACGTGCACAACCACGGCTCCCTCAACAAGCCGTACTCGTGTCCCATTTGCTCTCGAGGTTTCTCCCGCAAGAACAACTTGCAGGTGCATATGAGGATACACACGGGCGAGAAACCTTTCGGCTGCCCTCACTGCTCCTATCGCTCATCTCAGAAGAGCAACTTGAAGCTACACATGCTGAGCCACAGCGAAATTAAGCCCTACGCCTGCCCCTACTGCGAGCACAGGTCTTCGCAAAAGATCAATTTAAAGATGCACATATACAAAAAGCACCCCGCACTCGTGCAGTCATCTTCGTAATGGTGGCTCAACCGGAAAACAGTTTGTCAGTATTGTTATGGAAGTTATTTTTTTCTCACATCAACTATAACTTTTTTCTCACGCACCCTCGAATGTTTCATTTGCTTGAATAATGACATCTGCTTGCTACTGATGTTATGCTGAAAGACTCATTTTCGAAAGGCTTCTGATCAACAATCAACAGTAATCGCCATCGTTATCTACGAGGTTGTTCGTTGGAAGTTCATGACATAGTGTTACACTCTCGCGCTTTGCTGCTGAAAGTAGCTGGGTTGATATGTACTTCCCATCTAATGAGATGCTGTGATCCTAAGTTGTTCGAGAAAACTTTGTGTTCTTATTACTGAACAATGCGTGTAGCGATGTGGGATAAGTTCTGACACTCTATGTATTGTGAATCTTGACTGGTTATTGATATCTTAAGAGCGCCAATATTTGTTATACTGATCGAATTACGTCAGTTTGAAGATTTTAAAATATAGTTGTTCACGGCCCTTTGAATACGCTTATTTAATATAGCGATCTCAAACCTAAATTTGCAAGCGGCTTGACTTGTTCCTGGAATATCGCATTTATGAATTCGAATATCAAAAATGGAAAACGTTTAGAAAATTTAAAACATTGTTCAATAAACATACATTTTCATTGTGTGGCAGTTTCATTGGGTAACGGCCACACAGTGACGTTTAGTATTCTTATTGGCCTAATAGAGGCAGGGTCAGTACTTCTTATTGAACGGTCATTGTGATGTTCAGTTTTACCGACGTCATTTCATGACTCAATTTTCGATCTGAATCATGTGAATTTCTCGCTCGTGTTCGTTGATTCACAAAGGGGTCGCCAACGCGTTCAAGCGCGTTGAGAGGCGCTTGAAGTCATCAGTGATAGTGAGTGAACCCCGTCCCTTAAATTACACCTTTTTCTTCGTAAAAGCCGTCAGTTCTCATGTTAATTAATTTGCGTTCGTTCACAAGTGCACCTGTTTTATATTACTTGTAATTCGTGAGATATTCTACTCCGATCTCATTTTTTAAGCTTCATCGTGTCAATTTCCGGAAGCGATCAGTCGTAGTACTACTGTCGTACTTCGCACTTCTGTTTGATTCGCACATTTAAATTAATGTTCCTGAAAATGTTCATCATCGGAATTTTTTTATCATAAGGCGCGGTCACGGCATGGTCTTAATGGTTTATCTGACTCAATATTAAGGAGTACGGGTCGATCATCGCTCCCAGTTCTAGGAGAAAGTTTAGATTTATCCTGAACAGTATTATTGCTTTAACGTCCTCACAGTTGTTAGTTTAGTCTTAGGAACATCTTTATTTGACAGGAAAAATGGGCTTTTACTTTCGAAAGCTTATTCGGTGTTGATATATGGTCTATAAATTTGAGAATTTCTTGTGTAATTTTTAACGAAAGCTTTTATTTTTATAAGTCGGTATTGTAGTTGATCATACGTCATTTTTGTATTATTCATGCTGTACTTAAGAAATGTTCACTTGAGCAAGTGCAGCAGTTTCATGAGAAATGAGATGAGAAAACGATTCTCAATTCACCCTCTTTTGGGTTATTGATAGTTAAGGTTTAGTAGGAACCTGTGAGCTCTCACTCGTATCTTTTGCCGTTTTGTTGAATTTCATGTGAATTTTACATTTACTAGCAGTTTCTTCTTCAATGAGAAACACGAAAGTAGTTGCTTTTTAGCCGTTTCTGAATGCAGATCAGCCGACAATATGAGTGGGTGTCCTTAAATTCAGTTTTATCGCTAACCTTGAATACATGGTTGATGAGTTGTGTAGCGATAAGGAAGGAAGTGAGTAGTAGGTTATTGTTTTAAAGGTGCAGCCCTGTAGTCGCAAAGGAGCATGACCCGAATTCAGTGGACTTCCCTGTGCTTCGATAAGTAATGACGTTTTTACTCCTGTTTGAAAAATCTGAAGCTGTCAATCTTCTAATGTCATGCCGGCAGGTTGCCAGCTATTATTTATGCTGAAATAACCAATCTCTAATTTAAATAGGCTCATATGACACTAATTAGCTATCATCAAATGAATAAATTACCAAAATAATCGTTTCCCCAAAAAATCAAGTATTCATTAGCACAATAAATACACAAACAAGCGAGTGCTCGCTGTTTCTACGAAAGTTTGAGTTCTGAGTTTTCCAACACGTCGGAAAATACAAACACACGGAAATCTGCTGGCGCGCAAGGTGTGTTCGTGTTCGCAGAGAGTTGAAAACACGAAATTCACCCCAAAGATTGATAGCGTGGATGGGCCTCAATCGTCCGTGCCCTGGTCTCGATCACCCCGTTTTCCGACTGATGTAGCGCGCTCGTTGCATCCGCGCTGGACGACAAGATTGTTTCATCTTGTGCGTATTGTTTCATCGATAATGTTGAAGTGTTTGAGTTCGCGTTGCTAGTTTACCTGAAGTTAAAATTTCTACTAATGTGCATAATTATCATGTGGTGTACATTGATAGATAGTAATATAAATGATAATTCTCGACTTTGTGCACTCATCATGGCTCTATAAGTTTCTGTTTCAAAAGCATGGTGAATAAAAGTGTTGCTGTGTTTGGTACATCGAATTTCGCCTGCCTTTTTCTTAGTTTTCGTTAATTTTCCTTTGTACTGAAAACATGTATATTGTAGATTGTACAAATAAATTTTTTCTCGAGGGGAGTTTTTTGTATCATTTAGAACTTGCTCTCTCGATCATTCAAAATGTGCCGTAGATGACTTCTCAACAAGAGGCGCCGCACTTCATTTACGAAAATGAGTTCAAAATTCAATACTTCATGATTGAATTGAAGTTTCTGCTGCATTTCCCTCTGAAAATAAACATTTTTAGGACATTTATGATCTCGTGCCGTGATGGTCTGGCCATCGTTGACAGGTTAGACATCTGAACGACAACCTTAGCGTTCACGGATCACCCACAGCTGGTCTTGGAACCTAGAACGCTGAGGGGTCGACATCTCTGTCAGCACTTAGGTCGATTGATGATCTCACTAATTCGATAAACTCCTGGCAAATCAACTCCTTCCGCCTGACGAAGTGATAAAATGCCAATTTCAATATGAAACAATTACTGCCTTATATTGGGTAATGCTTATTCTCCAACCTGGAAGTGACCAAGGTACCACTCGTGCAGTTCGTGAAGTGATTGGACTCGCGATCCCTTGCTTATTTTGCGACAGCTGCACCGAAATCAGTGAATCGACCTTCATTGCATAGCGGTGCTTATCCCAGAATAATTCATAAACTTCCTAATTGATTCCTATATTTAAGTAATCACCAAATTTCAAGTTAGTATATTACAATACTTCATTTCAACTGCGGACAGTCACCGTAATTACATATTTTCGGCCAAGTATATTAGTTTTTGCGTCTGTTTCAAGTTAGTATTCCACTATATAATAATAGCCTAGTGTTGCTTGCTTCTTTGGTCCTTCCGTCCGTCCGTCTATCTTTGCGAAACTGTCAGCTGAGGCAGTCCGTATCAGTGATACTGAGAGTAACATTGTTTTATATCCGAGTTACCGTAAATAAGAGGGGATTTTAAGAATTTAACATCATGTGCCCCGCCATTTTGGCGGGGCACATCCACTAGCATTACGATTCTTCATTTCAACTTCGGACAGTCACCTTAATGTTTTCTTTTCAAATTTATGAGAAAGAATAACTGGGACAAATTATTATTTAGCTCAAGCTTTCGGTCAAATTTGCTCCTACCGTTTTCAAAGAACGATGTCCACTGTGCCAAAACATGTGCTACCGGCTTGTGAGTAGAATATACCAGATTGATTTTTAAAATTTATAATTACAAGTAGGAGTGTTCATGAGGAGCGACCAATGATCAGAGGAAGAAATGATTGCGTAAGATCCAAGTGTCTGTTGATTTTGTGAGCTTCTTTTAAACTATAAAATGCTTCTACAATTTTTCGGGGAAATTAGTTTTTAACTGTTTACATTATTTAAACATTCTAAAAGTCGAACAAATATTTACCTTCTGATTATGTACTTTGAAATTCAATCTGGTGTATTCTTGATACAAGCCGGCAGCACACGTTGTTTTGTCACTCGTTTGTCACATCGTCCCTTGGAGATGGTCAGACCATATTTGATCGATAGCTTGGGGTAAATAATAATTTGTCTTGACAATTCTCTCATATAAATTTGAAAAAAATGAACTTCTCAAGACGTCCACTATTCGCGCAGCGGAGTCATCTCAATGACACATTTTCGGCCTAGTCGATTCTTATTTTATTGCGTGTGCATTTGTTAATGCTGACTAGAACAAGAGCGAGCGTAATTTCTCATCGTCAGTTCATACTAGAACTACTATCAGTTACCGTAAATTTATTTCTGAATTTCATGGTTAGTAGTCTATCAATTTAAAGTCTATAATTTAAAATTCATGGATCGGTGCCTAGATTATCATTCTAAGTTTTGATTGGTAACTAATATGCGCCGTATTCTTATATGAGCTTAATGTTGTTAAGAACATGAAAGCGTGACAGATAACATGTAATGTTTGTGTGTATTATTTGTTTAGCGTTACAACACTAGGTCGTTCCCGCGCGCTACTTCTGTTGATGAGAGTGTGATCGTTTCTTGCAGGACACATTCGTTTTGTCGTCTTCCATCGGAGGCGAGGGTGCCCTGCCAAATCCGGATCTGTCATTCTGGCACGACCTCGCTCCGGACACCCTTCATGTGCGTGACACATCTACTCTGCCTCCGTCCATCGCGGCCGCGCTGGGCAACCCATCGGTGTCAGATCGGTGCCCTTACTGCCCCTACCAGTCGTACGTCATGAGGAACCTAGAGGCGCACATTCGAACACATTCCCAGGAGACGCCGTACGCTTGTCCCGTGTGTCCGTATCGCTCCTCACAAGCCGGTAACTTGAAGACCCACATGAGGAAGCATACTGGAGAACGCCCCTTCAGATGTCCTGTGTGCCACAAGAGCTTCGGTCATCACAAGACTCTGCACAAGCACTTTAATGTCCATAAAGATGCCCGGCCTGTGACATGTCCGCATTG
Source organism: Orchestia grillus (assembly GCA_014899125.1). Lineage (NCBI taxonomy): Eukaryota > Metazoa > Arthropoda > Malacostraca > Amphipoda > Talitridae > Orchestia > Orchestia grillus. The sequence goes on along the minus strand of VOMN01133586.1, from coordinate 9,732 downwards.
TTCTGTTTCTTCATAGGCCTGAGATCGTCAAACACAAGTTTTATATACCTCTAGATCTATAAAAAGCGAGTGCATATATCTTTGATTTTGAGTTTTTATGAATGAAACCATTTTTCTGTGAGAATACCGAGGTCTAATTTGCGGCCTGTTTTATACCGTCGTTGAAGTTTCATACTGACTCCTTACTTAGAAGCAATGAACTTTTTGCAAAATTAAGACAGTGACAATAACGATGCTTTTTTAAATTAACTGAATTTAAAATTCAGGAACAAGTTAGGCCAAGCGCGTGCTTTGTATGTGGAAGATTTTAGGCAGTGGGAGATAGCTATAGAGAGTGCGAAGGAAATCTTCAAACAGCGTGTGATAAGTTGACCGGGAATGCTACTCATCTACAAGTGCTCATGTGAAAGTAGAAGTGAAGGTTAAAAAATTTTATGAAAATGTGTGAGAGTGCAACGATCGCACGTTTACTTGATGCAAGCTAGTAAATTCACTGGAACACCAGATCTTTTGATATTTAATGAACGGTAATCATCGTATCCAGTATACATGGACATCTGTTTTATTTCTTGTGCGGATTGCAGATTGAAGTGGACTGCGTGTCCTGTTGAGAGCGCGAGTGCTGCTCCAGTCTTGACATGAGCTCCTTCACAAGGCGCGTCTTGCCAGCCATCATCCGCGCTAGAGTTGTCACGGTCAAGAGCGCGTGAAACCGCTTTTACGAGGCTTATACTTATTGAAACAGTATTAAAATTTAGGGTTGTCCATAGAATGTACTTGTACTTGGTTTCATATCTTGAGACACACTCTTGTGGGTTTTTTAGGTTCACCGAAAAGTCTTTTCGTCCGATTTTTGAATAATTGTTCCTTTCGATTATTTTGGTGATATATTTTCTCTGCCAGTAATGCTAATACCTGTATCACAAATATAACCCTAAATCACGATGATCATAGTTGAATTTAGTAAAATGTATCTATACTAAGCTTAATTTAGTATCAGTTTAAATTTCACTTGTAAGACTTAACAGGTTCTGTTGTTGAAAGTTAGTTCACGAAGTTACTTGAAGGCTAGTTAAGTTTTATGTTTACGAAAGTCTAGCTATTAAGTTTTCCTCTGCATGAAGTTATTAAGAAGTTGACAAAATGAATAAAATACTTCAAGAACCGATATATTTGAAAGAGCTATTCTCATTTAAAAATCATTCGTCCCAAGAACCTTCTAACTCAGGGCAGACTATTTTTTAACAATGTACTCGGTAACGTCCTAGGGCTAGTTGAAAGTGCTGTAACTTTTCTGTGTGGGAGAAACTGTGTTGTTAGTCATCGACTTTATTGTTTATTCTCGAAGCGATTATGTGGGATTCGTGCTAATTTTATTATGTTACTACTTTGTGTAAGCATCTTATGTCCTGGGACAGTCGCTGTATAACGATGCCATGCAATTGTACAATGCATTCGATATGAAAATTTAATATTTTGGCGGCCGCTTTGCGATTTCGTCGTTGTATTCACCGTTTGATTTCTATTAGGTGGGTTCTCGCAATGTTGCGAGGGAGAAACGTTCTTAGCAGCGCATGTATATGGTCTTCTAATATGAATTGGATTTCAAATGCAGACGAGCACCTTGTACTACCCTTCAATCATGGCAGTTTTTCGTCGGTACGTCTAGAAGCGGCATGTAACTCAGCTACATCGTTCCCTCTGGTGTCTTGTTGACTCTCATGTTCCGGTCTCAACTGATCAAGAAGAAAATTGTGAGTAATTCTGTTTGGAAACCTTGTGCACACCTCGCGCTTGATTTCAACGAAGAAAATTTGCGATTTGTACGGATTACCTTACAATCGTCGATGTTTAAAGATTACCTTATTTCATCTTTTTTTTATTTTCGACGAGCATTATGTTAGTGTGGAGACGATATTCGTGCTACTTAAGTTCGACGATGAAGTGGTGTTGATGGGTAGCGAAAGAAGAGCCTGGCCTTACAACGCACTGTTCTCTGCCCGACAGATGCTGGACTGCTTCTCTCTGCAGTGCGACCTGCCGCCTCTCGAAAGTTCACAGACCCACGCCGCTCCCGAATACTGCTCTCCTTCTACCACCGAACAGCCTCAAGATGTCACTCCTAACATGTCCCAGCCCCCTGGCTCAATTGACTCGAATTTATCCCTCAAGTTCAGCATTCGGTGTCCTCATTGTCCTTTTGAGAGCTCGCAGCCCAAGTTTCTGCAAGCGCACGTTCGGACTCACTCACAAGAGCGCAATTTTCGTTGCAGCCACTGCCCCTATGTCACCAACAGGCTCTCCAACCTCAAAACGCACTACCGACGGCACACTGGAGAGAAACCATATCATTGCTCAGCTTGCTCCAAGAGCTTCTCGCTACACCAGTCCTTGCATTCACACGTGCATGCGAGACACGGCGATGTTGCTGCTCACTTACTTCATTTTTGCATATTTTGTAGAAAAAAGCAGTTCTGTACGCCAAGCGGCTATGTGGATGGTCAACCGCCTAATTAAAATGACTGTAGTTTTATTTTTGTGAGGTTTCAGCCATTTGACATAGCGTGCATGATTTCCAATAACCTCCAGACACTCCAGTCGCTTGGTGGTTACGAAATTCATGGACTAGATATAAAAATATACTTCGGGAAGTAGAATGAGCCTAACAAGAGAATTTTTCAGAAAAAATTGTGCTATTTTTTGAATGAGGAAGACACAATGTGACATTCATAGGAATCCTCTTCGTTGGTCACCTTCATGTTCAGCACTGTAATGTACATTCTTTTTCATTAGTTAGCGGCTGCAGTGAGCCATCGTTACTCTTTTTGCCATCAGTTGAAGTCTCGGTATCGCTATTCCTTGGAACTTGTACGAGTGTTTCCGCCATTAATACATGCACAACTATGTAGTAGAAGTACTGCAGTGCGCTTGTCTTCTATTAGCAGATTGCAATGAAGTTTTGTGTCTTTTGATGGTTTAGTTTTACATGTGATTACACCGTTGTAATATCTACATGATATTTGTCGCTCTATAAACTGCTACGTCATTGCTTCCTTTTTCCGCATGATATTAAATATATTGACTAATTTCTGCAAAATGTGAACGAAGACACAATATTTTCGTTCTGTATTTCCTACCACAGAGTCGAACAGAATTTTCTTCGTCTCCAGACCTCTTCAAGGTTATTAGATTTGTCTTGCATTGCGACTCGGCAATTATTATTTCGTGCTTCACGTGACTGCTGTAGATCCACTTGTGATCTCTTGCAATTATTCTATCCAAGAATTGGTATTTTAAATTCGCGAGAATGTATTGAGATGCAGCCGTCCACGAGCTGCCTTCGATTTCCCGATAGACGGCGGACTCACCTTCCAGCCTTGGAGACTTCACCAGGCCGAGTTGTTATCATACAGTAGATGATCATATGACTCGTATTGAGCTTCTTGCACAGTTGCCTGGTGTGTTGTTCGAATTTTCATCTGCACCAGTTTACAATTTCTCAAACTTGAGGCGTCGTTTTCTTTCCTCATCATGAGACTGCAGTCAAATTCGAAGTTTTAAATGACCACATTTGAAACGTAAAAACCAGTTTCTGCGTACCCTATTTCACTTAACTCTTTTTTTGAGTAAACTATCTATTTGCTGCTCAGCTTATTCTAAATTTATGCTGCAAAACATTCCGCAAGTACATACCCTTTAGTTGGAGTGTATATTTAGGTAATTAATAATTATGTATTTTGATAATTATTACACACCCATTATTCTTTCATTATGACCTGATAAAATTTTCAGTATGATTGTACGATGGATGAGGCCGGATTATAAGTTTAATTCAGTCCGAAAAGCTACTTCAGTTCCAGCCCTAAAATGTCATCTTCGCGCAGTTCGAGGGATACTTGTATGGCTCACTGAACTTTTCCGAAATGAAACAATTTTTCACGGTAGAGTGAAGCATCGCGTTCGACTGAGCTGTTCAATGAAGTGATCGGCTTCCTTTAGCTCTTGTTTCACCCGTTCAGAAAAGTAGTGGATGTGTGTGGCTCCTTTGTACATTTTAATGGCGCGATGTGATTGGAATTCTTATGATACATTGGAAAAAATCATTCTGTCTAACATACTCTTGAGCATGAAATTTTTCGTAATTCGCAATAGGTTCTGTCCGCAACCCAAGTTAGCCGTCACAAATGCCTAATAAATTTGAACTACGCTCTCCGGACCAAAAATTAGTCACCTACGACTAATATGGTTAGGGCTCCTCGAGCACGAATAATGGTGGCGATTCTGTGCGGCATTCACTCTACAGATGTCGTAATGTGGACCTGAATGATTTGCAACCACTCTTGCATCAACTGTTCTTATAGTGCGGCGACAGTACGCGAACGATCGTCTCGACATCTTATTTGTCTAGGTGTCCTCACAAATGTTTTATTAGGTTCATGTCTGAGGACTTAGCTGGCCAATCGTTCAAACATTGTGTCTGAGAACTTAACTGCCCAATTTAAATACCTGGCGTATCCTGAATGACTGCCATGCCAATGACTGACAGTTCTAGCCCAATGCACCCGGCAGTTGGTATCCTCGACAAGAGCCCTTAAAATAATACAGGGAACTTTGAAAAACAATATGACTGATTTTTTTGTCCGGAGAGCTTATTTTAACGATAGTTAAACTTGAAAATATATTGTACACACGCTCCTATTTTTTGAAACGGGCGAAAATTAAAGCTTTTGTTCGTGTAATCGTCCTTTAAAGCGTTTTTTCATACTTTGGAGTTTTTTTTCAAGTTTTCTAGGGGTCCTTGTTAGAGCACATCTGCGTGACAACTGATGTAATTGGAGTTACTTTAGATGTAATTTAATCTTCTGATTTTTCTCTTTTTCTTCTCGTAGTTTTGGTCTACCTATCGAATTTTTTTCGCGTGTTGTATCATTCTTTCATAGTTTCGTTTCTTGGCGATACTTAGGTCGCTCGTCCTTGCCAGAGTGCGCGTTACTGAGCATAGCATTGAACAGTTGCCGGCTTGTGGAGCTGGTAATCAAGGAACGAGTTTTAGGTCGTGGGCTTTTTCGAGATTAATGGTGGCAGCCTGAACATTGTATTGTTGTACATACAACAGCTCTGTCCTGAAATAAAAATTTGGAATATGTTATTCGTTTATTATGTTTGTACAATCCTTCTTTTAGATAGATTTTTGACTTTAAATTAGTTTTGGGGCCTTTCCTTTGTCGTCAAAAATTTATTTAAATGAGAAACACATTTTAGAGTTGGTGCTGCTAATTTTCTGCTGTCAAACAGGGAGCTCATCACAGTCATCATTTTAAATTCATTTTTGATTTGCTAAAGTGTCTTACGATTATAAACCCCTGCGTGAAGCAGGCATTGAGGTGCGGAGCTATGTTTCAGAGTGATAAATAGAATACAACTAAGCAAAATCATTGTATTCAGAGAGGTACTGCAACTGACAATACTCTGCGTGGGCGATTGTTTTCTCGTGCACTGAAATTTTGGAACAGTTTTGCAACAGAAGCATTTCCGTTTTCTGAAGGTAATCGGTGGCAAATCGATGTTTCATTTGCATTATTGAGTGTAATTTTGACTTGCTGCCGTGCATGCAGCATGTTTTTCTGGGTCCCGGTTGGTGGATTGAACGGTTCGCTCCCATTGCCGGTGGATGAATCTTTCGGGCGAAGAAGCGCTTCAGGTTTAATTTTGTACCCTGGCTCCTGGAAACACGAAAGTAAATTTGTGACTGTGTTCAATCAGAGCTACGTCAAAGATTTGCCCGCGTGCCGCGCTAGCCAATCTCTAAAATATGAGCTATGAGTGCATACTGGCACACCGTCGCAAAGTCCTTAGTCTTCCATGGCAGTGACAATATAATATGAAAAAATGATTCATCACTGTGAGATGCTGTACCATATAACGCTAAACGCATTTATTTCGATTCTTTAAGAGGATATTTTCGCTGTTAGTATAGTACATTTTTTATGTCCATCGAATTTCGTTGTAATCTGGTTAGGACGCAAACTCATCCTTGAATTAAACTTTATTTCTTGTCCGTCATACTTCAGACCCTCCTTACACTGCTCAGATAGATCCCAGGGACGCCTTTCATTTGAGGCGAGTGTGCTCTGAATAATTCCCATCGTCGTCTAGCGCTGGTCTTCATTGGTCTTCCGTTTCTTTGCAGATGTTTCCTCATGGGTTTCGTTATTCCCCGGCATTCAAGTCTCCGTCTTTTTCAACTGAAGTGAAGTCTGCTGTTGGACTCGGGCAGCAAGATGCACGTTATTCTTTTAAATGGCAAGGTGTCCGTGACTCAGGTCACCTCTCAACGCGTCACGAGAGAGCCGAGTCGAAAGAGTCGAATCTCTCGTGCAACTCGTCTTCAAACCAAGATGTCGACTATTTCTCCAACATCAGCGTTGTGTCCAGTGCACCATATGCTGATATTTCAACCTTGGATAACGCTTTTTTTCACCGGATTCTAGGTCCAGAACTTTTGAACAGCTCTAGGACTTCTGTAGGAGATACTATCCCCAGTCAACGGCAGCAATCTGTGCAGGACTCGAGTACGCTGTACACCAGAGGGCATGACAACGAAAGCAGACTGGCCGTTTACAGCTGTCGGGTGTGCACTTACCGCTCTAAGAAGCTCTGTAACATGAAGGCCCACGTACGCACGCATAACCAAGAGAAGCCGTTCTCGTGTCCCAAGTGCGACTACCGAGCTACTCAAATGTCCAACCTCAAAACCCATGTATTCCGTCATCACGCCGAAGACTTCTACAATATCTTTCATGAATCAACTAAAGCAGTGTTCTAGTTGGTTAACAAATTGTATTGCTTCTTCGGAAAAATTTAAATTTGGTGTATCTTATTTCTTCTATGGAATTAAGTTGCTTAATTTCATTACTATGAATAGCCGAGCACAGGCGTAGAATTGGCAGATTCAGTGGATTATCCATGGATTTATTTTTCCCCGTTTTCGATTTTTATCATGCTTCCTCGTTTCTATGTGTTGTCTTCATATTCCGCTTTACAATTGCCTCTTTTCGCATTTCTTCATTTTCAATTTCCTTATTTGCCTTGGCGTATCCAGTTTCTCTTTCTTACCACGAAGAAAAATCCATGGGAAGAGTAGAAGAAAATGACGTGTACGCGCCGATCCAACAATGCAGTCATTACAACTGCCGCTCGATGCTCATCATGAGAGCTGAGAGGCGATGACTTTGCAATTAGTACTGAAAAGTTGAGCCACAAGCCTCCTCATTGCTCCCCCTCGTCTGAATGCATCCAATAATTGCATGAAAAACTTGTTGGAGAATGTTTTCGAGTCCGGACTCAGCTTTGCTTGGTATATAGAGCTGCTGACTACCGTGTTGAATGTCTTTCTTGATTCTCTGACGCACATCGCATCATAGAAGTGTCCGTGAGGGAACTTTTACGATTTAACAATCCTAACATCTGGGACCCAATTCCCCTTTTTATCGGATGAAATTATTGTTTGTTGAACATGGTCGAATTGTACCGCATGCAGCGTCAAGGCAGAGCTGTTATTTCTCGATTGCTTCGGGGCGGTATCCAGGCATGTGCTCAGGCCAGATGTTGACACCACCTAAATACAGCAGGTTCGGTTGGCGCTTATAGGAAGCAAAGTGACGCTAGTTCGAGTAAAGTCCATTATGCCCGTGCTGAATTCGCTGGCGAATTAAAACCGAACCTGCTGGTTTTAAAAATTCACGTAAATATTTAGTAATTAATTCAATTTTGAGAATTTTTATGGTGATTGCAATGTTTTCAACTGACTTCTTTTATGCTATGTTATTCAAAATATGTTATTCTTGTTCAGATACATAACACTCAAAAATATTTCGAACTACTGCAATGTCTCGGCTTGCATTTTGTTACTGTTGATGTAAAGCTGTGACAAAATGCAAAATCCATGAAAAAAATTTAGAAAGGAAGTATATCTTGCGACGTCTGATTTCGCATAGATTTTCTTATGATAAGATCGTGCTTAGGTATAGATCTTTTAATGAGGGTAATTATGGATTTTATGCATGCTCAGCGTCGTGCAAAATAATTCCAGTTTTTGGTTTTATGGCCATAACTCTTCACAGTTGATAAGTTTTATTGGTGTTCCAACGTATAATACGATGAACAGTTATTAAACGGATAGGAATGTNATATCTACGAAAAAGATTGATAATTCAGTCCTTTTCATATTTTTAGCAAATATTTTTCATTTTTCATATTTGTATACCATTTCCAATTTTATATTAGTCATTGGTTTTCAATTTATAAATACGAATTCTGTTTGTTTTTAACAATGTACCGGCCTAGAAATTGAAGATGGGCTGGATCTGATGGCAAAGAAGCCATTCTAAAGGGACGACAATTGGGTAGAATTGTTACGGATTCGTCGCGGCAATTTAGAATCTCAACTTGGGCAATTTGAAGACGTCGAAGCTTTTTTCCGGTTGCCCAGACCCATTGTGAAGAAGGCTAGTCCTGGCAGGCCACGGAAAACTGCGATTCTCTTCGATCGGAAAGTCGTTCGTGTTTTTCGGTTCGATCCACGTTTGCGAGCGGTTGATATTATACCAAAAGTGTCAACTTCTGGAAGCTTTCCTGTGCCAGTCAATACTCTGAAACACCGATTGACACCTGTAATCTTTTTGGGTGGTCGTAAAGCGCCTCTCAGCAGGGAAGAGAATCTCTAAAACTCGGTTTGCAGCACGACGTGTAAGCTGGACAACTCGGCACTGGAAATAAGTTATTTGAGCCTGATCTAATTCATGAGGAATCATGCTAAATGTCAATTTTTAGTTGATCATATTGTACACTTTTTCTGGCATATGTAAAATACAGCATCAGTGTAAATTGTAAGTACCAAAATGCTGTTTAAAAAACCGCAGTTTTGAAATCAGATTGATTTCCTGCTTGCTTGATAAATTATCTTCCATAAACCTATTAAATTTCAATGAAATTTATGTATTTTAAAAGATGTTATTGCTGAAGAAACGGAAATATTTATACACGGTAATGTGTGATTGTAACTTTTAAAGTACTCGTATGCATCTTAGTCTTATTCATTTGGGATGCACCTCCTCATCCTGTATTCTGAACAGTTTTTATTATTGAAGTGAATGGATGTGCCGGGAATTTCACAGGAATGGAAGCCTAACTTGAGCGCAGTGAACCTCCACTCCCACACTCATACGTTCACCGGCCACTCTCGCGGTCGCTTACGTCTGAGGCCGATGGTGCGATTCAACAGCAGAACTGTTATCAGCTTCCTTGCAGCTGACGATAGTTCAAAGAGGGTTGTCAGAGTTCCCCACTTTGAATGTAAAAATAAATGTATGAATGAACGTTCTGTTTTCTTCTCTGCCCCCTTAGACACTTTGATATGACTTCTGTCAAGTCGAAAAATCTGTATGTTATTGAAAGCATTCTGCTTATTCACGGTGATTTCGTTTTGCGCTTGCGTAACTGAGGAGTTAATAATTACTGGGTAATTTATGTGCCTTTGTTGCTTGAGTGCACCGCTACTTAAATTAATGAAACTAACCACGAAGAATGTTTCAAAAATTCAGAAAGTATCTTGGTAGATTTATGTTTTGATGCATTTTTTATCATATCACTACATTAAACTTTTAAACCAGATTTGTAAAGTACGTTCAAGAAAGAAAGAAAAGAAAGAAAAATCGTTTATTCCGATATCAT
>VOMN01133577.1:0-26423 GCA_014899125.1 Orchestia grillus | reverse complement strand
TACGTTTTTCGATAACCTAAACAAAAAAAAGTAATTCGTTCAGTCAATACAGCTGAATGGATACAAAAAAAAATTAGATCAACGGTGGACAAGTAAATTTTTGTAAGGGTCTTATTTAGGCAATGTGAATATTTCAAGTTCATGCTAAGCGCTTAATTTTTGTCAGAATTAGTTGATTTCTCTCTCTGCATATTTTTCAGGAGCTCATTTACCATACGAGTGCACGACAAAGATTCAACTTGCTTCGTACATGACACATTAAATCTACAATCCCTCATCCTATGACGTGTTCTGTATCCAGTACAGAATATTCTTTCAAAATTTATTCGGTAAGAAAGAGTAAATGTGGACAATGGTTCCGTAGATTACTTATGATGTATGGGATTCGTTATCAAAATGTGAAAAACAACGTGCAGCATGTTTAAGAAATATTTATTGAACTACCTTATACCAATAGCTTTTGCCCATTTGGAACCGACGGTGACCGTGTGAATCCAACAACTACGGCCACGAAATATCTCGGGATAATTCATTAATGATTTAGGTACCTCACTCAACATTGTCACAGAACGCAGAGATGTGGACAACTGTACGTTTTTGTGTTCACACAAGCCACTGATAGACAACTTTATTCAGGTTAGAATTACGACAAGCATTTATGACAATGGGAAGTTATTTTCATTGAATTTTCAGATAAAGGTGTCATGATTTTAATCAGTGGTGGCTCCATGGTGTAGGGGTTAGAGTGATGGCCTCGCAGCCGAGAGGACCATGGTTCGATCCTCAGCTCAAGCAAGCATTTCACGTGACCACGGAGTACTTCCCTTGAGAAAGGAACTTTAACCAGACATTCCTCTCATCCCTCAGCACACCAGTAGTTGTAAGGCATTGAAAACCCAACGGTAAAACGTGTTGGAATTAATAAAGGTTTTTTTTACGCATAAACTTATGAATACGGTTTCGATACAAAATATTCCAAAGTTCTAACTCAAGCTATGATGTAACAATCTTGGATATGTTAGAGTGAGCTGTAGTTTTGATTGAACCAATATATTAGTCTGTTAAATGAAAATAGTGATAATCTTGTCATATACGAGCTAGTGAGCTGGGTTTGAACCTTCTAAGTAGAGCTGAAATTGAATGCATGACCGATTTGCATAACTTGTTGAATGCTTATGACTTTTCCTATAACTCATGCTTTTATCCTGCATTCTTTTAAGTCTTAAAATAATCATGTATGCATTATGTTTCTTCTCAAATTTTTGCAAAATTTATTTTGACACACATAACAACTGCTTACGGGTAAATTAGCCAATAACGTTCTTTAAGTGTTCGAAATGAATCCTTACGCAAAAAGATTCGGTGAATTTATTTTTTATTACTAAAAAATAGTCCTAGATTTATTGTATGACTAAGTTTAAGCCTGTATACCATTTTTAAATGGGGTGTTAAAATTCGGACGTAGCTGTTTGTTCGAGGTTTTAATTGATTCATAGAGCTTGGTTTCAAATTCTCTTCCTTTTTGTAGATTGGTTGTTTGACTACCAAATCGAAATGTTTCCATGCCATCTATAGGGCAAATGAGTTCTAGGGCATAATTTCTTAATCGGATGAATTGTGAAAGGAAGCATTGAATGCTATCGAAGACATTTTGCTTTAATATTACTTCACTTGAAATGCCATATTTAAATATGCTGCCCTCCATCTGAAAATTTTTATTAATAAAGACAATGAATCAAGTATCAAATGTCGTCAAAAAGCTCCTGATAACATCATTTATCTGAAATGGTGTCCTAGATATGACGTCTCTTCAAATACATCATTTCCGTGACGTTACTCGAATCTCTGACCATTTTCGAGTGCACTGCGCATGCGTGAACAAAGCAGAGCGTTAGATCTACTCACACTGTAGTTAAATTGAAAAGAAAAAGGTACAGTTTTGTATTTTATGCTACTTTTAATATTTTTTAAAGCTCTTTCTTGCTTAATGTGTGTATCGCAAAATAATTGATTTGAATGTTTTTCTATCTTTTGTCCGTCTTATGTTGGTATTTCTGTGTCTTGGTCACGTGACCTTATTGTGAGCGCATTTTCTTAGGTAAATACACTGTGCCCTGCCTTCTGACTAATCTGTGATCTGAATTGTTACGTGTTGTTTCCTAAAAGCTTGTTGCACTCTTTATTGAGCACTACGCTTGAGTCTATGGGTATTATGTGTGATTTTGCAGTCGAATTAGACGAGGGCAGTAATATTTTACCGGCATGTGTTTGGCTGTCCGCTCAATGGCGTCTGATAAGATGAATGAGTAGTGCATTTTATAACTTTGTAACAAAAAAGCGTTTTATCTGTTCATCAAATTTTTAAAATGCGTTTATGCACGTTTGTTTGTGTGTTAATTCAGAATTTTTCACTTTTTCTGTTTAAGTGCTAGTTGCTGTATGAGTGATTCCTTATTCTTAGTTATGAGACTTCCTGTATTTGTTACAGTGCAAATTCTTTTACGATTTACTAAAAACAAATTTTTTCTCAAGTGTAATTATGCTGCTTAAAGCTGTCAAAGTGTTTATTTATCATAAATATATAGTTTTAGTTTGTATAGCAGAATTGGTTGTACCGAGTTGTTAATAGCTCAACTTCTTTGTATGTTGAAGATCAAAAGGGTTTAATGGCTGTCGAGTTCATATCAATCTCCTTGGCATTATTGTAGCAAATAGGTGTTTGTGATTTAGTCATAGTTAACCTATTGAGATCCTGTGGTATGAAAGTGTACCTTCAATACAGTGCCACGTACTTCTATAGTGTAAATCTATAGCATTATTTTAACTCTAGAATTACATATTTACCTATCACTTTAGAAAAATTACCTTCTAATTTAGCAAATTCTTAAGTATGTAACTATGTGTCTGAATTTGTCTGTATAGTAATGAAACCTAACCCTTTGCTTAGGTCTCAAAGTTTGATTATAGTTTACCTACTTTCTACAGGCTTTCTATAGTTAGGAATTCTTAAATTTTTCAATGTTCTGTTAGAAAGTGATATGACTAAATAAAAGCGCTTCATTTATTCAATGTTGTACAATTTTGAGAGTAGAGTTCCTTGCTGGAACTTGGAAAAATGGCAGTACACAATCATAAAATTTAGCAATCAAAATTTCAAAGTATTGTAATGAAAATGATGTATGTATTTTTAAAAGGATGACTGGAGAGTTTATTGCAATTTTGTACATATAAATTCAAAGAGAAACTATCTTCATCAATAATTTTGAAAAGTTTCATTGTAGGAAAATTGACTAATTTTATATTATAATGAAGTTGAAACAATTATTACTTTAAAAATATGATTTTTATTTTAGGATTACATTTGATTAGTCTGTAAATTTCTCAGTGCAGAGTATGAATAGTGCGCCATCAAAAGGTGCAGGAAGAGCATTAATAAAAAATTTATTATATGTTCATACAAATTTTTTTGGAGTAAATGGGCCCATAAAGTCATAGATTATCAACATTTGAAGTCCCTGAGGGATGACCAACCCTTTCTCATCTTCCCCCACCTTGGCTAGCTAGGGAGGGGGAAGTCCATGGCAGAGGAAGAGGGGGAAGTCCATGGCTAATATAAGTCCATGGCAGAGGAAGAATTAGCTCCATGTATACATTGTCAGTTCATCTTAACTTGTATCATGGGTTTAGGTTTTAATATTGTTTTAACCTTTTGGTCATATGGTGAACTAACAAGTCTGGCTAATGAAATTTATATTTAATTCTAGAATTGCATAATTATATGTAAAAATTTTGGATTGGACTTTTTAATAAAATTTTTAATGAACGAATTATAGCATAGTTTTCAAGTGGACTCAATAAATAAAACATGGTAGGGAAGGAGACAGTGGTGGAGTGCTGAGTTTTTTACTGCAAGGTTGCATGCTTGTAATTTTATCTGGGCAGTTTCTTTGTGAGTATAGCTGACTTATGTAGGCCCTTTAGAACAAAGTTCAAGGCACAATATCTTAGAACTCAAGGTGCCATATGTGGATGTGGCCTAATGTCTGCTAAAAAATATCAAGTTTTTGCACTATGCTGGTATTTAAATTCAACTGCAGAAGTTTTAATCAAGCCTTTCAGCATTTAATCATGTTGGGGCTAGGGCTACATATTAGTAGTTGATGCTTATTATAGAATATGAAGTTTTCAACTTGTTGTTCTACCATTGGCCTTCTTGAAAGTGCCTTTTATACTTACTGCTGTTAATGATGATAAAAAAGTTTCTCTAGCTTTTTTTTTTTAATTCTGCTTTCCTGTCTCTGTGAATCTACTTTCTTGTTCATGTATCTTTGCTCTCTGCTTTCATGCCATTTAGCTTGTGGATTCATATTTTCTTTATTCTGTCTTGCTTAAGTTATGAAATATTGCTAGGTTATGTCTGGTTATCTGAAAATGTTCTGTACAAGTAAAATTGATGTGCTCTTAATATTTGTGAAATATCTTTAACCATGATGTTATCTCCTAATTATTCTTTTTTTGTTGTTGTTTCAGAAGCACTTGTATATACAGAGTGTACATAGCCTAGATTAAGATGAGCTCTGGGAGTCGTGGAGTGCGCAGTAGCGTCAGCAGCAACCATGTGAAGAGTGTGAGCAGCAGCAGCAGCAGCAACAAAACAGTGGCAACAGACAATGGCCCTGTACAGAACAGTTCTGACAAATCTGCCAGAGCTGCACCTACACCAGAACAGATCCGCATGGCACAGATCACAGACAACTTTCTCACTTCTCAGCAGGACCAAGATTTGCAGGAAAAGATTGAACAGGTTAGTCACACATTTTCATTTCTTACTTATGCAGGGTGTTGTAGATAAAATGGAACCCAAAATGAAAATAATAAAATTCAAAAATTATTTGCTGCATTTTATCATTTCAACTCTATTCTTCATTGAATGCTGTTAAACAAATCCTTTACATTTTGATGTAACATCTTCAAAAAATATTTACCCAGTAATTACTCAACCGAATGCTCTTAGAAACATGTTTGCATAGAAAATTCAAACAATGAAGTATATGCACCACAAAATAGCTTTAGTTTGGGTTTTAGAAAAGAAGTCCTTACAACTACTATGCAGTAAATCATTTTATTAAGAATATTGTGAACCTAGTTTGAGCTATAATTCCTTACATGCATTGTCCCTTTTTGTCTACACTTTTGAGATGGTGCATTGATAAAACAACTCATTTGATGAACTGTTGGTCATTTTTCAGTGTATTTAATTCATTAGTGATTCTTTCTTTCAATTCTTCAGTGTTTTGAGTGAGACTAGAGTATACTTTTCATCCTTAAGTGTCTCCATAGAAAATTATCACATGTTAGGTCTGGGAATCTTGAAGACCACTCAATTTCATGATTGGATGCAATGATGCAGTTATTAAAGACTTCTCTTAGCAGAGTGTTCTTACAGCTATCAGTCTATGGGTCTGTGTGCAATCCTCTATCCACCAAACTCTGTTAACTTGATTGTCATATATATTCTCCATCTCTGGGATTGCATGTCCATTGATGAAAAAGTCCTTACCCAGCTCCATTTAAATTATTGTTGTAAAACACTGGTCTAATTAGATGCCCATTCCTACAAATTCAGGCCCAAATGGACACTAGCTGGTGACAAATGGGTACCTCAACATTATATGCTGGGCAGTTGTTTATAGGTACTTACTGTAACTAGTCATACATTATGATTTTTGACTTTACCATTCATGTAGATGCTGCTTCATCATCAATTGTACAAATAATATTATTTTCATAATGGATTCTATTTTTGTGGGACACCCTGTAAATGTGCTGAGCTTACAGTACCCCTCAGGAGGCATAGGATAGGCCTTAGGCAATAGGGGTAGGTTAGGTTTATCTCACCTATGTTATAGGGACTGGTGACCCAAGGAGAGCATTGTTAGGTTATCTCAGCTATAGATAAGCCTTTGGGACTCCTATCTTCTGTACCCCCATTGCTTCTTTCAATTTTCACAGTCTCTTTGCTATCTCTTATTCGTTCTCTTTTCCTTTTCTTTCTTAACTTCCTGTTTTTATGTGCAAGGAATCTTGTGTGGAAGCAATCAGTCCATATTAAATGGTCCTTTTTCACTCTCTTGATATTGCCTTTGGTGTGGGTAGGGAGCTTAGAACTAATAATAATTATGTGCTTACATTAGTCTTCTGTAATCAGCTGTGTGGAGCTCAGTATTTGCTGGTGCCTTATAACATCATGTAAGCAAATTTATTGTGTAAATGAACTTATCATTCAAACTGCATGTGTTATGATTATTTTCCAAAGGTTTATCCTGGCAGTCTGGCTCATTTTTTCAAGAACGTTTGCCAAGCCATAAGTTGAAGTTCTCACATTAACTATGCTGTGTGGGAAAAACATGGATACATTTGGGTTAAACTCCTGGGATAAATATAGCCTAGGAAACCCAAAAAGTTTAATGCCTAATAGCCCATTTAAATATTTCTCAAACTCTTGTCTATTTATTAAGAGACAATTTTATCTTTTATTTTTCACATCTAAGTAGGGTGAGTCTATTCTCACTGATGCATTCGCAATCATCAGTCTTCAAGGGCCTCTCACAATCCATGGCAGATGTATTTGTGCTTGTGGAAATCTGTTTTTATCATTAGCTGACTTAATTTTTCTAATGATGACTTTTCTGGCAACTAACAAGAGTTCATTCACATCTCTTATTGCATATTTGAATTTTCAGTGGCAGGTTGTTCCTGTGAATGTGAAGTTCAAGTTAATTGAAGCTTCTTTAATTATCTATGAAAATTACCATGTTATGCAATGAATAAAATAATGTTGTGCAGCTGCTTTTGTGGTTCCTAAGAAATGTTTGTTCATTTGAAATCTTGAAACATTTGCATCAAAGATTTTTGTGAGTTATGTGATGCAGGATGCAAATTGTTAATTACAAACTGAGAAAATGGTTTGTATTGCTATTATGCGCATAATTGAGTAAATTTATGAACATTTATTGTGTTTTCTAGAAATTCTATTGAGTATTCTTTATGCTTGCAGGCATCACAATTGATGAGGTTTTTGCTGCTATAATGAATTTATGCAAGACTGTACTTCATATGTTCATAGTATAACATGTCAAAGTCATGGTGATACTTATTACCCTCAGTTACATAACTTTTTGGAGCACCTATTCTGATGGTAATGTTAGGTAAAAATTCAATTGTAGTATGTGAGAATATTCCACTTCTTGTGAGCAGGTGATCCAGGTGACCGGCCGAGATCGTGAGGAGGCTCTTGTAGCGCTTCACGACCACTCGAATGACTTGGAGGCTGCCGTCAATGCAATCCTGGAGGGCAACACCAACCAAGAAGCTTGGCATGAAAGAACCAAGAAGAAGAAGCCCAAGGCAAAGGTAGGGGCCTTTTGACCTAGTTTAAATCTTGCACATCATAGTTTTTTATTTTTCATCTTAGGTCTTGAGAATGCTATGACAGCCTAAACTTTTTTCTGTGGCTTCTATAATTATCCATAGTTTTGGCACCCAACCTCAGATCTTACAACCAAATAGTTGATTATCGATGGGGTGTCTAAAAGTGAGCTGGGGAGGTTTGATATCTTCTGAGTTAATCTGGTGAAGTATAGACATGCAGAAATTGGTTTATTGGTAGGGAATCTAACCCTGAGTATAAATTATTGACACTCATACCAGTCTGGTTTTGTAAAATTACATCATCAGTGATTGTCATCTGAAACGGTAAAAATGTATTTTTACCGTTTCAGATGACATTCACTGATGATGTAATTTTACGNTTAAATGGGAAGCCTGCAATGGCTCCTATGTAGGGAATACGTCTCGACAAGCAAGGATCAGATTTTCAGAACATTTAGGCATTAGTCATAGAACCAATAGACAGTTACAAAAACCTCACTCGAACCCTCGGACCCACTGCGAAAATTTAAATCATCCTTTCAGACTAAACTACTTTTCAATAATAGACTCAACAAGCAATTCAATAGATTTAAGAATTCTGGGATCCTTGCACATCTACAAAAAAGCAACGCTAAATTCAGACCTCACCTCAGTCCCGTTGCACCTTACGCGAGTCAGCTTGCCAAAATGTGCTCAGGTTTTTTATCGCAGGTTGACTGTGTAGGAACGTTTTAATTTGGTCTTAGTCTTTTTCTTATTTTAGAAATGTGCATTTTTAACACCTAAATTTTGTTTTGTAAATTACATTATGTATTTTACCGTTTTAAGTGACATTCACTGATGTAATTTTACAAAACCAGAGTGGTATGAGTGTCAATATATGTTTTTTTATAGCAACGATTGTGTTTCTCTTTGATCGTTTGCTTACTTGATTGTAATCATTGCGTGGGATGAGATGGATTCATTTGGATATAAAAGAGAGAGCAGTAGTGTGAGGAGATAATAGGAGAACATATAGGAAGTTTCGTCGAGCTCTTTGATTCATGTGTTTTAAAATTGCTTATATTACTCAGGAATCGGAGCATGAGGAGTTTGAGAGCGTGCCCGCCATGGCATCAGGCAGCTCCAGCTCCCCTCGAGATGAGGCCGCGTACAACACCGCAGCCACCGTCGAGGCGTCGTCTGCTGACGGCCCTGCTTCCTTCCACGACGACACGAACCTCTTTTGTCCTTCTCATGAAGGTGAGAGAAGTATTATTTGTCGGGAACGCCAATATCTTACCGTCGTCTGGAAAGAAGAAAATATTTTTTAACCTATTTGAAGAATTGATGGTCAGGGTTCTACATGAGCGCTTCATGAATTGAAATAGATTTTTGAAGTGGGAATAAATTTGTATATAGAATGTGCGTGTCTTGCGTAGAGAGAAGCAAGATGTGAGACGTGATGCTGAGATATTTTAGCTTTTGTTAAAGACCTGTAGTTTGTGTTGCTAGAGTACTAGACAAGTTAATCCATTTGGCTACTATATTATGACTCTGATGTTAGACGTGATGGGATAATCTGACTCTGATGTCAGACGTGATGGATTAATTTGACTCTGATGTCAGCCGTGATGAGATAATCTTACTGATGTCGGCCATGATGGGATAATCCGACTCTAATGTCGGCCGAGATGGGATAATCCGACTCGAATGTCAGACGCGATAAACAGTCTGACTCGAATGTCAGACGTGATGAGATAATCTGACTTTGATGTCAGATGTGATGGAATAATCTGACCAATAGTTAGGGCTGTGACTCATAGCCAGTAATTGCTCTACAACTAAACGAATTCAAAATACTTTTCAGTAACATCGTGAGACCCAAAATAACAATTCACGGCTCAATTCATCCAAAGAGAATGACTGAATACATTTTTATCTGACGGTGGGAAACGTGGGGTAACAAAAGACAGGTGTTCTTATTTTTGAGTTTTTATGGGAGCTGAGGTATGTGCAACGATGAAAATTAGACGGCGAAATTCTTGATCTTCATGTCACGTGTTCAAATCGTAGCGTTTCGTAATTTTTCAAGCAGATTATGATTTTTATCTTCTCAATTTATCATTGGTTAATTAGGCCATTCGTCTTGCCGGCTTATTTGCAACCATCATTTTTCTTTTTTTTACTAAGAAATGTGAATTTAATTGAAGGCATGACCCTCCGCTTCTACTGCCGCGACTGCGACACGGCCGTCTGTATCTCGTGTACGGACATCGAGCACCGCATGCACACAACGTTGCGCCTTGGAGACGCCATGACAGACCAGACCGCCGCCATGCTCTCGCTTGTTGACGCTGTTGCCAACAAGGTACGGCACTCTGTTAATGAAGCTGTGCTCTTTTGTCCATAATATCCGATGTTTTGTAAGTTTGCTGTACTGATGTTTTGAAAATGAAATTTCATCATTCGCTGACCGATCAGTCTTTCCTACAAGCCTCGTTAATATTTTTGTATTTTCACTTTATCGAGGAATCTAAATTTTATGAAAAAAGGTATTTCACTTATACCGTAATACGTACTTTAGATTTAATCCTATTAGTTTCGTATTATATCAAAATGACCGTAAATTTTCGTACAAACTTATAGTACCGTGGCCTGAAGTGGAAGCAGCTTTGGATCTTTTTAATGACGGGTTTGTTCGGGTTTGTTCGATATTTTTAATCGTCTTTTTCCTCGTTGTCAATGGAATCAATTTTTTTGTATAATTTTGCATAGAGGTGTAAATTCATTTGAGAAAAAGAATCAAAACCTTGCCTGAGACTATGCCGTGGTCTATGAACACGCCACTTCAGAGATTGGTGTGGGCGTCATCTGATAAGAGCCTGGACCGCTAGTATTGATGGTGTCTTGGATCAAGGTAATGTAAAGCGGTCAATTCTCTTCTTGCTTGTGGGTAGCTGATAAATTAGTTCAACTAATGATAACTTTGTGTTCTGCTATCCATTATATGTATATAATGTATATAAGATTTTGTTCGTTATGTTTCATTACTCATGTATTCTGAGCTTGAATGATTTTTCTTGTTTTGCATTATATAACAATGATAAGAAGAATTTTCTGTTTGCCGTTGCCAGTTGCCAGCGGTGACGTGTTGCATCGAGGATCTGTCGGAGGCGACGGAGCGGTTGACAGTGAAGCGCTCTGAGGCGGAAGAGAGCATTCGGGCTATGTTCGCCAAGATCAGGACTGCCGTAGATGAAAGGGAAACCGAACTTATTGCTGCTCTCCAATCGAAGTTAGAAGACAAACAACAGATGCTTGGTGAGGCTCATTCCGTGCAGTAAGCAACAACGTTGAAAAGTTGATCAAGACATTCGCTAAAGTTGTATGCTCAAGGTTGTACTCCGTGATATCTTACAGCTTATTATTCTTTGGGGGTTAAGTATAATTTTTCTTATACATTCGTGAAAATTTGCTTGCTTCACGATTTTTCCTTGCAGTACTTGGAATATTAACTTTTTTCATGGGTATTTTTCAGTACATTCTAAAGTTAAACAAGGGTGTCTTCTCGGTAGGTGTCATATTTTCTTATTTTACTTTTGATTGTATCCTTAGGGAAAAACGATCGGCATATCGTGTTACCAAGCATCTGCACGAGTGTCCTGCTACGCATTTGTTTAATTGCTTTTATGATTTAGCTTTTATTTATTTAAAGTGAACTTCGAATAATTGTTGCACTGCTGCAAAGGAAATATACATTCGAATACTCAGAGTATTCTTCACTAGAATCTATTTGTAAGCAAGTTCTAATAAAAAGACTAAGTATTTGTAAACCGTTTTTGATATGAAGTCCCATCACCAGTTTTTTAAAACTCTTCAGTAGCTTATAGATATTTGCTTTTGGTGGGTCAACTTACTCGAACCGAAGCCCTTGAATATTTCTATTTTGAATTACTCGTGGACTTTACCATGAAGATCAAGAGTCCGTTTCCGTATAAGGTAGTGTAAAAGAAAATGCAGGTAAATAAACCCTCCTCAGCAAAAATACATCAGTATGTCAAGCACTGCGTGTTTCGTAAATAAATTTGCATTCTACTTTTTTCATTTTATATTTTGAATTAGCCTTCTGAAAAATTCAAACGACTATATCAGAAGAGAGTTCCATACGATTTATTCAAAAAATTTAGTCATGTCTATCAATTCAAGGATCGTAATAAATAAGCGGTGCTTTAAGTTACTGGTTTTGAAAGTTTGAATGAAAATCAATGAAAAAATATTTTCATCCTATAGATGCAGTTGTTCAAGTATGAATTTCTTTATCGTAATACCGTATCACCTCAGGGAGCATAGGATAAGCTATAGGCATTAGAGTTAGTTTATTTAGGTTTGGCTATCCTTTGATATGGGGACTAGCATCCCCAGGGAGACATTGTTAGACTACCTTAGCTTCAGCTAGGCCTTCGTGACTTCTATCTTCCGTGCCCACTTTGCTTCTTTCTATTTTTGTGCCTTCTTCGCTAAGGATTCTTTACCCTTTCTTCCTCTTCAACTTGTTGTTTTTATGCGCGGGGATCTTGTGTGGGAACGCTCCTAATGCAAAGATTCTCTGTTCTAAAAAGCCCATACTATATGATCTTCTATCTTTCGGTACGAGATAATCTGAGTTATTAAATCGCTGCTATCCTTACTACTACTATTATTAATACGGTATGTTTGATTAAACTAAACGAAACCAGGCAACGGTTAGGGTCGATGTAAGTGGTGAACTTATAACGTGCATAATTACGATAGTTTCATGTGTTTTCAGATGCACAGCGACAGGAGCTACAGAGCTGGGCAGCCGGCATGGACAGTGGTCGCCAACTCCTGCAGAAGTCCATACTAGAGAGCAAGACGCCCATGGAGCTCGTGTTGCTCAAGAAGCAGTTCGGCGACCGCCTCAAAGAGCACGTCAACGCTGATTTGCCGCCTGGGCCTCGGGAAAATACTCTCTTGAGGTTTGTAACCTTCAGAGTCTATCACTACTTGTACTTTTTTTCAGTAAAATATTCGTTTTCATTCCTTTTTTATACCATCAAAATCTCTCTGGTTGAATGTATTTCCAACAGTACTCATGTTACTATTCTCAATTGCTATACGTTACGGAGTTGAATTTCGAGACTATATTTATTAATCATTTTCTGTAATCGTAGTAATATACTTTGAATTTATTTAGTTTTGAAGGCCATGTATCATTTAAACTTGTGCAAATTAGTGTTATTAAAATAGGCTACAATTTTCTGAAGATTCCATTAAGGTTGGGACTAGTTCAAGAGTAAAAGTTTACCAAACTAACTATTACTACCAACTGCCTTCGGAGTTGTTAGAGGGATGATTGAATAAGGCTTTCAATATCAGTTACAATATCTTACTTGTAAAATAAATTTCTTGCTTTGGTAATGCACAATAGTTTTTGCCTTCATTCGGTGTTCGAGCTTTAGGCTTAAATGTTTTTTGTCGCTACTTTGCGTGCAGCCTCAACGATCACTTGCTTCAATAATTGAAACTGATATTGAGGCCCTTACAGAACGACTGTTATATTTTATTGTTTGAACGAGTTTCAGTTGAATGCATATGATATTATTCAATCCGATAACACTCTCTATTCACTATTTCACTGCAGTTTCGAGCCCGTCCACCTGGACTCGGCGTTGTCAGCGGTGCGGCGAGCGGGTTGTGTGGTCACCAACCCCGCCGTGCCCTACACCACCATCGCCTCCGGGGACAACCTCAAGCAGGTGATGATGCACTCTCGATTCTTTTCCTTAACTTACGCTGGTATAACCTATTTTACTGTGAATGTTTGGTGCAGTCTTGCCAGATATTTCTTGCATTTCTGCAAGGATAACGTTCAAATTCTGCCTACTTCAAGAACCTTTATTCATTCCAACACGTTTTACCATTCGGTTTTAAATGCCTTGCATCTACTGGTGTGGTGGGGGATGTGAGGAATGTGTGATTGAAACTTCCTTTCCCAAGGGAAGTCAAGTAGGAATTATTATTCCATGCGAGTCTGTTTTCATCAAAATAATGATATTGTGTTTATCAAAATGTTTTTTCTCTTGCTCTGAAATCTATTTCATGTTCTGTTTTCCCAGAGCGCCAATGTTTTTTACTGAGCTCGACATTTGTGCAGGTCACTGTGGGCAGGCGCGGTTACATCACCGTCATCACTCGCGACTTCAAAGGCGAGCGCGTAGGCATGGGGGGTGCCGAGCTCACGGCCGCATTCACACCCAAGATGCACGGAGTAACTCCTAGCCCTCCCGTGTCTCCGTGCTCCTATGCTTCCAAGAGCTCAAGCTCAAATCTGCAGTCAAAGCCTTCATACCAGACTCTGCACTCGGTGGAGAGCAACGCTAGCAACACTAACCCACCTAGTACAGTCAATACACCGAGTGTTCCTAATACTCCGAGTGCCTCGAGTACTCCCGCTCCACCTGAAATTTCTCGAGCGAACAGCGAGAAATCCAGCTCCCCTGTGCCGGCCGTCAATGGCCACATCGAACACAGTCATCCTAGTCTTCGGAGGCGCTCCACCAGCGACGATAACGCTACTGCTGCCGCCTCTAGTGATTTTCGAGTCAAAGTCATCGACCAAAACAACGGCGTGTATAACGTCGAGTTCGTCATCTACCGACCCGGAAAATATTCTTTGGACCTGTGCCTCTACGGTATGCCCATTGACCAGAGCCCTTTCACGGTGTCAGCTGTGCCTCTTGGATCCTCGTGTTCTATTCACGGCAGCGACCACAGCGGAGACAGTCCCTACGGCCCTGTCCGTACGCGTCAGTCGGCACGCTTCTCCGTGATGAGTACGGTACGTCTACGGGATGAAGGAATTCTGATAGGCGAAGTAGAGCATGAAAAACTGATTATCTTATCAGTTTAATTCTAGCTGACCCTTTGTAAGCTGTCTTGGGGAGGTAGTTTATAACTCGCTGTTGTTCGTTGCTACTTAACTTTAACAAAAAAAATGTTGAATTTAGGATGTTTGTTAAATATATTTTACGTATGTGTTGTAGGCTTCCGTTCGCACGCCCAAGAGCTCTCGCCACACTCCGTCCCAGAAGTCGTCCGGCTCGCGCATCACGCTTCCCATCGAGGACGACCTCATCATGAAAATTGGAATCAAAGGACGCAACAAAGGAGAATTTGTTAACCCACAGGTAAAAAACGCTCCCTTTGAATTTAATGAAATATTTTTTAGTGTTAAACTATAGACGTTTTATTTCACGAATGCTTCTTTTATCTATGTTGAATCTAATATCGTTAAGTGCCGGTTATAAACGCTAAACTTTTTTCAATTGTTATCGTTCCCTGTAGGTTTATTGAACCTACAGCAAAATTGTATTGTCTATCATTTTTTTGCAAACTTGTTCTCTTGTGACTTGATAAATTTTATTATGCTTCCAGTAACGTTCAAATATCATATTTTGTAAAAAGCACTGCAACCTCTACAATTCAGTTAACACTATATAAAAGTACCTGTCCATAAATACGTGGAATTCTCCCGATACGAAAGAAAACCTGCATTTTCAGGGTATCTGTTACTCCGACATCCGCGGCGGGCGTATCATAGTCACTGACTCCATCAGCCAGTGTGTGCAGGTCTTCTCCAGCGACGGCGAGTTCAAAATAAGGTTTGATACTTGAAACCGCGTTTCATTTTGCGTAAATGGTTTTAATCGTCACTGCATTGCACGCTCCGTTAAAAAATCGCTTCTTAAAATTCTACATTTTGTTTCAATAAGCAAATCTGTTTCTCTAAGTCCTCGTGTTCTATTTACGTCAGCGACAGCAGCGGAGACAGTTCAGCATTATACAGTATATCAAATTATTATGTTTTATTATTAATTTATCATACTACATAACATGATGGGTGAAAAAAGTAAATCAGTCGTGATTATAACATGTGGTTCAAGTGTAAACGTCTTGGTTTATTCTCTTTTGTTTCTAAATTCGCCTCTCGTTTCAATTGATTGGTTTTTGAGCTGATTCGTTAATAGAGAAAAACGTAGGACTGGATTTAATTTGAATGATACTGAATTGAAAGACGACACTAAATTTCAGCGTCATAGGCGTTCCAGCATGCAGAAATCGATGCTGCTTAGCAGTAATTGGTTTGTCGAGTAAGAAATTTGCATTCGCACAATTAATTAATGAGAACTTGTATCTTATTTGATTAAGCTCATTGTAATTTCAAAATAATGCAACTTTTTACTACATAAATTACACTTTAACACGTTGGTTGCGATGATGCTATCTTCCTAGGGGCAAAACGACCCACCGGTGGGTCGTATCGCAGTCAATGTGTTCAACCTTGAATATATCCAATAACTCAGCTGTGATGGCTAAAAATATAATTAATTGATCTGAAGGAGCTTATGTAAAGACGAGTAAGAGACGTGATTATTATTCATTCCAACACAGTTGACATACAGTACGTCGTTCGATTTCCAATGGCTTATAACTACTGATGCGTGAGTGTTGTGAGGGTTTAAGCTTTCTTTTCCAAGGGAGGCACTCTGTGGTTTCGTGAAAATCAGTTTGCTCCTGCCGGGAATCGAACTCTTACTTCCCGGCTGTGTGCACAAGATGATGCCAGTGCGCTTTGGAGCCGAATCGGATCTGAAAAAAAGAACAGCCATCACAAAATAAACATTTTCAGTGTCATCGATTTATGCAAAACTTTATCATGGTCTAAATCTGGCATACCATACAGTTGAGAGTTAATTCAATTCGTGGTCTCGCAGGTTTGGCACGCGCGGCCGCAACGTGGGTCAGATGCAGCGTCCGACTGGCGTAACGACGTTGCCTAACGGCAACTACGCCGTCGCAGACTATGAGAATAAAGTCGTCTCCATTTTCGAACCAAATGGAAAATTTGTCCACAGAATTGGACAAGGAAAATTGCTCGGTAAGAATAGAATACCATCTAAGCTCTACATGGTTACATCAGCAAGTTAGAGATTTTCAGTTTTGCTTGTGAATGTTCGTGGAATTAGACGACTTTCCCTTTGAAAAGTATGTTGCTATATCGTTAACATCGAAGTCCTGTGAAATGAGAAAACTTGCTGGCTCGTAGCTTTGATGCTTTGTAGGAATGTAAGCAGTTATTAGAGGCTCAACGGTAAATTTCAAGTTGAAGAGGTCCATATTAGAAGGCGAAATTGCGGAGCAGAAAAGTTAAATTGTTAAAAACTGATTTTTCACCCTTATGGGTGCACCTAAAGATCGGCTGAAATTTTCAATTGGGTACCAATCATCACGGACGTTGTGATCATTATGATCATTTGAATGCTTCTGTATGATATGGTTGACTCTTCTCAGGGCGTTACTGAGGTTGTCCTCATTGATCATCCATCAGAAAATTGTTAATTGAGTGTATTCTCTTCGTTTACCCTAGTAATAAATTTCTAATGCAAGCCATCAGAAAAATATTTGATGAGTATGAAGCATGTGAAACAAGATGATTTTGGATTGCAACACCGCATATGATAAGTTATAAGCAACATATTTGTTTTTTTTTCTGGAGTGCTTGATGACGTGTGCCCGAAACAATTTACTCTGGAGGGACGCAGCCAGATTTGCTATCTTATGCCAAATTTAGCTGTTACGGAAAAGTCTCGAGTCCTACTAAATCAAAATTCTACGATGCGTGTAATAAGGGTCTCGTTGTTACAGTTCAGCAGCGTTTGCTTTACTGAATGAAATTTTTGTCTACTGTCAGGTCCGAAGGGCGTGTGCGCTGACCGCCACGGGAACATCATCGTGGTGGACAACAAAGGCTCAAGCGTGTGCATCTTCCACCCTAACGGACGGATGGTGAACCGCTTCGGAAACAGGGGCACCAACTACCTCCAGTTCGCAGGGCCCCATTTCGTGGCCGTCAACAGCCAAAACCACATCGTCACCACAGATTTCCATAACCACTGCGTAAAGGTGGGCTTTTAAATCTCATTTCATGAGGAGTTAGTCGATGAATCCGAAATGTAATTACGTGCTTTATCCAAAGTATAATGCTGCTTGCAATTGACGTAATAAGAACTAGCAGAAGAGATTGTTGAAAATTGTAATGAATGAGTTGAATAGGTTTTTTATTGATACGAATAACACGTTAACATCTAGCAACACATTTGGTGTTTGTACGCTTTCATTACTGTAATTACATTAGTTTCGTGACTGTTTCATTACTGCTGCAAAATTTCTTGAAAAACTGCACGTATATTTGTTTTAACATCAGTGCACTGTGTATTATTTAGATACCCTAACTAGCACTACTCCTGAATGTTAATAGTGGGGAAGATATTCTGTACTAGGCATTAAATAGCCTTTTAGCACTTGTGATGTACACAATATAAAGATATCTTTATTTACTATTCCCACCATCTAAGTAAACGTAGGTACTTTCAGTACTGTTCGTTGCAGTAACCCTTTCGTGGACGGAGGCTGTTGTTGAAGTCTAATAATCAAATATTTTTGCAGGTGTTTGACTCGGACGGCGAATTTCTGTTCACATTCGGGAGTCACGGTGAGGGGAACGGGCAGTTCAACGCGCCTACCGGCATTGCTGTTGATGACCATGACAACATCATCGTTGCAGACTGGGGCAACTGTCGCGTGCAGGTCAGATTTTTTGCAGAAGTAACTTTTTTTTGTCTTATGATTGATTTTTCGCATTATGTTGTTAAGTGAGATTAATGATGGCGCACTTACCAAATGGTGATCTGTACTACTATGTTACGTACATGAATTTTAGAACTGTTGTTTGGTGAATGTTTCGAAAATGGGATAGCACTTTATCAGTGTCTTGGGGGACTTGGGCTTTACGGATGATGCGTAGCTAAGGTGAAGGACATAAAAATGCGGTTGTACTGGTGCTTTTATGCGAACATTAGGGAAACGAGGGAAATCATCTGCTTGCAGCACAACCAGCTGAAAATCCTTTGTGGGGTCAATTATTAGGCCTCATTGTGAAGTTTCATCTTCTCTACCTTTTTCGTAAGAGGCGACAAACCTAATGTAACCACTTTTGCTACATAACCGTTCTCGCATCACATTTTTAGTACTCGGGAGGTGATTATGCCGATTATTTTAGGCCTTACAGGTTAGCGATAGAGACCGTCACTTATACGAAAGTCAAAGTTTTCACTGTGAATTTTTAATTGGATGTACCTGCCCCAATTCAGGTGTTCGACTCGCGAGGCTCGTTCCTGTCGTACATCAACACGTTGGCCGACCC
Source organism: Orchestia grillus (assembly GCA_014899125.1). Taxonomy (NCBI): domain Eukaryota; kingdom Metazoa; phylum Arthropoda; class Malacostraca; order Amphipoda; family Talitridae; genus Orchestia; species Orchestia grillus. The sequence continues at coordinate 7,726 of VOMN01133577.1, read as the reverse complement.
CCTGCATGGGCCACAGGGCATCACCTACACGCCTGACGGCCACATCGTCGTCGCCGACTCCGGAAACCATTGCTTTAAGGTCTACAAATATTTGCAATAATCTGTACCTTAACCTTTGCCACGAGAGATTAATGATACGTTTTAGCTTATTTGCAATGGGGTAAATAAAAATTACACTTCACTAATTGCCTGCAACATTTCTCTTAACAAAGCGAGGGCGGAGTAATTTTTTACGTCTCAGCGTAATGAGCTTAGAAATTACTCCTTTAGAAGCGTTTCATAAATATTAGGTAATTCTCCATTTACAGAATATTTAATTGTAAATGAAGTGTTCCAAAAGGCACCGCAAGGAAATAGCAATTTTGGCCCCAAATTAATTACAGTGGTCTAAAAGAACTAATACTTATAATTTTCATAGCGAATTATATATACGTGTAGCTAGCGCAGTGAAGATATGTAATGGACATCCTTATTATCTTTGTGTATAGATTTTGCGCAAATGGACGTGAAAATATTAATCAGTGTATAAACTTACTTAAAATGCCTCTGCGCCGTCGCGAAGCGGACTTTGTTATATTTTTTTAGAATTTGTTAGCAATTAATGTCGATATATACACGAGCACAATTTTATTGCCTTCGTCTTGACGATTTAAAACTGCCTGTATTTCTCAATGCTTATCTAATTTTTCTGATAACTTGTTATCCTCAAGTTACTTTTCCAAACTTACTCGAATTCTTAAAATATCTGTTCTATAAGTACTTCTGCGTCGCCCAGATATATTATGCTAATGCTTCAAAAATGAAATATACAAGTTTCAATAATTAGCTTAGCTACTTTTTCGGCTGCAATGCCACGGGACCTGTAGCTGTCGTTCAAAGAATAAATAAGGTGAAATACGGACTTTCTCTCAACCAACTCTAGTCGGTGGAATAACTCTCGCGCATGAATGCTTCTATGTCAATGTGTTTCACTCCTTAGCCGTTCAATGGTCTCGAAATCTGAGCGTATTTTTCACATCGGACTCTAAGCCATTTTGCATTTCAAACTGCTTAGTTGATCGCGAACATAAAGAATGATCAAGATGGAACACTGCTTCAAGTACTAGTTGACGCGTTCAGAAATATTCAATATATATCACGAACTTAACCGTGTTTTCCTTCCTTCCTGACTTTAATGTATTAATACTGTATTAATGATGAATTGCAATGGCCATGAAAAACCAGACGCACTCATGGGAAAACTTTACGACGTATCTAAGGCTATCTGATAGCACCCGTCAGCCTAACTGCTACGCTTGAGCTATAACTAAACATGTTAAAAATGAAATTGAAGAAAGCGTATGGGTACATTCGAAACACTTCTTAAGCGGTATACCATAAAACAAATTTTTCGATTATATATATTCACAAGTTTGAAAAATTGACCAATTCTTCCGAAAGTGATCTACCTTCAGAGCGTCCCAAGAGCTATGCATGAAGCACACGAATACATTAGCATTGATAAAAGCATGGACATTCATGAAGAGGCGTACGTGAAAAAGTGAGAATATTTGGCAATTTACTACATCTTAAATTAAACAATTCCAGTTTACTAACTGCCAAAAGACACAGCTAGCAGTGCACAAATGAAAACTCGGGCGTTCCCGCTGGCAAATGTTCTACTGAAGTGGGAGGCACATTGGTGGGGTTTAGAAAATTCTTCATGCACACACTTAGCTTTTAACGAAAATGAGACTAACGTTATCGACAAAACGCTTCCGCATCAACAATACTTCGACTGATACAACCTTGCCACTTGCAGTTGGCATTAGAAGCCTAAAGAAGGAACGCTCCAAGTATTTCTACCTGGTTACAAAATAGTAGCATACCTTTACAACAGAGAATGTATCAAAGGGAGAATAAGCTACCGAAGATGAGCCACAACATGCACACGACCTCAAAGCAATGACCCTCATTCACGTACTATGGAACCTGAGAACTTACGAGACCCTGTTAATCTAATTTCGTAACCCCAAGCAGCTTTCGCTCGATTAGTCCAGGCATGCAAGTCGACGGCCAAACCTCCAGCACCCGTATCCCTCCAGAATAGCAGCATCGTGCTAGACCAAATTTCAGTAATGGAAAGCGTCAAACCGATCACGACTGACTACCATGTCTGTACGCTTCTCGTATGATGAACCTTGTACCCAGCACTTCTTTTTCTGCATAACTCGACTACCTAAAGCACATTTGCACCGGTACACTCATCGCTTTTTTTCGCTGACGTGCGGTTCTTATTCCCAAGTTTCCTTTCTCATATTCAAACCTCAGCCCTCCTCTAGAACTCTATCATCACACCTACCTCCTCACACTTCAAACAGCAGCCATTCATACTGAACAAATATTTCAACTTTCAGTCAATAGATGCGAGCATGGAGAAACTGGTTAGTACTTCACACAGGAAACTCGGACTTATTCATTTTAACGAAAAAAACGAATCTAGAAAAAACTGGTCACACGACATAAACGAAGCCGATCAACAATATGAGCTAAAAACCCTTACTTCTCAAACTTTTACGCCATTTATGGTTGCATATGATTAGAATTTTCAGAATTACCTCATCTCCACTGGTATGCAAGGATTTATCAAAACAAAAAATGGTGTGGGTAGAAATGTCACACCCCGTTTGCGACAGTATTCTACACATCGTTAGACAAACTAGATGCGATAAATTGTGTCTACGTTGATATGAATTGTTACTTTCCATCATAGAAAACGATACTCGTCACAGTTATTTTCATGTTTCAATAACATCGTGAACAACTGTGTAGGAATTTCGAAACTGGACTGGCATATATAGAAAATTGTGAGATATGCGTAAAAATATCTGATATTTTCTGAATAAGGTTATAGCTACCACAAAGTATCTAAAGACCTAAACATGCTTGTACGTACAGTATCCATTATGTAAAAACGGAAAATGTATACTTTAATTTTATATTTTGTTAGTTTAAAAATCCCTAGCGGCATGGAAAGTGATCTAAAGAGAGCGAAAAGATGGGACCATTTAGTATGGATTTCAGAAAATGTGGAATTCATTCACAGGTGTGTTCCCACACAAAATTCCTGCGCATAGAAACAACACGTTAAGAAAGAAGAGGGAGAAAAAGAAAAATAATAATCAGCAATGAAAGCATGAAAATGGAACGGAGCAAAGTGGGCATGACAGGTAGAAATCCCGAAGGTCTAGCAAAAGCTGAGGTGACTTGACCATGCCCCCCTGGGGATACCACTCACCATAGCATAGGATAGTAAAACCTAAGAGACTAACCTATGCCCTGAAGGAGGAAAATGTATAATACCATTGCAAAGATTTAGAGCAGCAACCTTCACTAAATAATAAGATGTTTTTGAAGTTATATGGCTCGGATGCAAAACCCATTAAGCACAGGTATAGATGTATGTAGGTAATGATACGGAAAGGATGTTAGCCTCGTGAAGGCTTCAGTAGAACTTACCGAAAAATAGAGATATTAGTTTGATTAATTTCAGGCATGGTAACAGGAAGTGAGAATACCAAAACTGACTTGTTCAAAAGAAACATGGAAACCAAGGTTCAGAATAAAGTAACTGCATAATGACCAGAACATTCTAAACTCGGTGTCAATTTTTAAAGTAGAAGTATAACAGTGATGGAGAGTTTGTCTCATCGCATCAGGGAAATGGAATGTAGAGTGATTGTTTTTAATAGAAAAATTTTAATGGAAAACTTTCTAAACATCGTTAGATCAATGAAAACTGAAAATATATTTATACTTTAACAGAACAGTGATTAGAAAGACACTGGCAAACAGAGTCGTAAATGGATCGCAAAAAAGTCAGCTTATTCTACACTGGTCCAGTCAGTCTAATGATCTCGTTTCATTCACAATTTGCAGAAGAAGTTAACGCTGCAAGTTCGAGCAAAGTATCCTCACATATTCAGAAGTCGATGGATTTTATAAAGAATGTGTTAGTAATTCAACTGTGTAAAATGCTTTTTTGTTAGAAGATTACAACAAAATCAAAACAATGCAGTGAAACAGAACGTAAGTTATGCAAAAAACAGTGAGTTAGATTGAGCTAATTGCTGCTACTGATGATACAGAGATATTTTCACGAATAAATTAGATTTTCAAAATGTCATGTCCCCTTGCACACCAATGGAGATATTGTAATAGGGAGGCGGTGGACAAGTCTTACAGCTATGCCGCGATTGTTTTTTAAAAACGGTGAAATTTCAAGGAAGGAAAAATATTTTTTGAGACACCGGGTTAACATAAAAGAAGAATATATGATGTCAAAATATAAGACATCAACACTAACGTGCATCACTGTGATGGCGAGTGTCATGCAGAAGCAAAATGAACAGTAAAAATCACCACCGTTTCCTATTAGGAGATTTGGAAGTACTCCTGTTACCGAGATACTTCTTTTTTACTATGAATTGATCTTTGAAAACCTTTTTTGAACTTACGGCTTTAGGCGAGTGGTGCTTTCCGGTTCTTGAGTCTCGAGGGGATCGAGAAGCTCTTCGGTTCTGCAGTGTGGGACTCCTGCCAGTCGACTTGCCGCGGAAAGTATTTTTCTTCGCGGAGATATGTTTCTTTCTAGGAAACTGAGGGTGATGGAATGACCCAGATGTTAGTTGTTCTTCTAGATGTTCTATATCATGGATGGATCGAAACGTCCTAGAATTTTTTAGATTTTTCCAATTCCGTTCCTTGCGTTGATTGTGCACGGGACGGATTGGAAGAGATTGGTTTTGGCGGTTATTTGACTTTTTAGGGAAGGAGAGTCGCGAATGAACCGAAGTATTTCCCTTTGTTTTGTTTTCTTTCTCGCCCTTGAGTCTTTCCGCGATGCCCATTATGTACTTCAATGAGCCGAGGTCTATACTGACAATCTTGTCCAAGACAACAGCAAGTGCTTCCCGCTCTTTCGCCGACACCACTCTGCTGCTGCTGCGCTCCAAAGTGCTTAATCTGCGCTGAATTTCTTTCTTGCAATTCTTGCCGTGCCCCAAACCCTTACACCCCAGTACATAGGCACCTAAACCTTCCAGCGAGTCACGAATAGACACCAAAGTGTCCTCACTTCTGTTCTCCCTGTACGCACGGCAGTTGGCTCTTATTTTAGCGATGCTGTTTTCCACGTTAATGGGAACATTGATCTTAGCCAACTTGTCGTTCACAGCATGGATGAGAGACTTTCTCCCCATAGGGAGGCTTTGCAGCAGAGTCTTAAAGCGCTTTGCCTTGTACGACTTCAATTTCTTTTCACTTGCTGCGCTAATTGATAAATTAAATAAATTAGGCTCCTTCATGGATGAGTCTAAGCTCATTTCGTCCAAGCTAACATCTGACACTGAATCACTGTCTCCGTCAGAGGATTCAATCTCACAGTCGTCGTCACTCGTTGCACTGTCGTCAATCTCAGGGTCCACAATGGAGACTGAATCCCATTCATCAGAACTGTAGCAATTTTGTGGGTCAAGCGGAGCGAGAGCAGTTCGGGGACTTTTTCTCCCAGTTTTTAATTTATCAAAAGCCGCATATTTGGAATCTTCACAATCAACGATCGATTTGGATTTCTTCGAAGCAATGTTGGCCCTTATCTTCAGTTCCAAATCAGAATCTTTGTATGAGTCATCTTCATCCTCGTTATCGTCCCATGCGCGTTTTAGATTCAACTTTTTATCCTGCAAACCGGGGTTTTCCAGAACATCTTGCAGACGCTTCTTCTCACGTTCGTCATCCGAGATATAGACGATACTGCCCTCCGAATCTCTGTCAATCTCATACACGACGTCATTCGAGGAAGACCTCTTCGCCTTCTCTTTCTTTGCCTTCTTTTCGTTCATTTGGCGCAAGGAACGATTGAACTCTTTCATTTTACGTCTCCACAGCTGCGTAAAGTTTTTGGTGCCCGTCAGCAGGTCGAGCTGCTCCATGTTGTGCCGCACGCCTGTGAGGTCGGCTTCACGGTTCAGTAGGAACAAAATACAGCGCAACGCCTCGTCCAGCTTGGTTCCTTTCAACCACATCTGCACAAAAAACATCTTGAAAATTGCATGTATTTTTCACTGGCAGATGCGATCACACACAAAGAACGGTTCGTAATCACATCATGTCACATACAATCACGAAAAGATAGGTAGTAATATATTACCACATGACTAAGACGGGCAAGATAATATGCAAAAAATTTTGTGCACATTGCAGCTACGCTCAATTCCAATTCGATATTCTGAGAGCAAAATAGAATAAATAATTTAATATGAGCATTAAGCTCATGACAAGGAAAGCTCAGGAAAAGATAAGAGGAAATTTGCTACTTCGACCCATTGAATCGAAAGAATTTCACAACCTGACACAGCTAAAAAAATTCATATGCTTCAAAAACACGTAACTTTCAAGAGTTGAATTACTGGTTAGTCACATTTAACGTGGGGATGGATAAATTTCCCCACATGAAATGTGGTCCATAAAGAGTGAAGAGAAAGGGTCACTTAGTACGGACTACAGAGAAAGGGGAATTTATCCACAAGATGTGTTCCCACAGAAAATCTCCTAGATGCAGAAACAATAGTATAAGTAGGAGGGATAGTGACGCTACGGTAACTCGGACTACCTCACACCGAAAGAGAAGGGACCATTTAGTATGGAATTTGTGGAACGGAGAATCAATGCACAAGATGAGTTCCTACCCAGGATCTCCTGCTCATAGAACAGTTAGTTGAGAAGAAAGAGCAAGAAAAGACAAAGACTTAACCAGTAAAGAAGATACAAAAATGGAAAGGTGTATCGTACACACGAAAGATAGAAGGTCTAGCTAGAGCTGAGGGGTCCCCTAGCCGTGTCCCCTCGGGACGCCAAACCACATAGCATACGATAGGCCGTCTCCATACCCAGCAACACACACAGCAAACGCACCACATCTCAGACCTGGCAACACATGTAACAGATCAATTTCTGTGATATCATCCTAACATGAATTTTATTCTTGTACAAATACTGCGCATGCTTCCAAGAGACTCAAGACACACCTGAACAAAATAAAATCATAGTTACATAAGTGGCACTTTACTCCTTCACCTAGAATATATCTATTATTTGGGGGCGTTCATTACCAAGGTAAAGAAAACTTGTCGGTTCTCTCCCCTTTCAATTTCTAGCGTTAGGGACATAAGCGAGTCAGATTTCTCCTTGTTCTATAAATTCTTATTTGATGGAGAAGCTGGGGAAGTTTTCTGAAATAATTTTAAACGGAAACTAATTAGAGTCGTATTTTAACACGTTTCCAACGAAGGTGCTATGTGTCTGGTATGTAAAATTACCCATTGGTGGGCCAAACAGCTGGAAATGGGAGGAAAAGTAGCCTTTATTTATTATTCACACCCATCTCATCGCACTTTGGTCGAGTCTCTGAAATAGAACTGATCTAGCAGACTAGGTATTGATATTCTGACTAAAGACCCGCCCTTACACCGTTTGAATACAGGATGACATCCTATGAAATGGGATGAAGTGAGCATTATTTTTGATGTCATTTCGTGAGAGATGTCCCAAGGTCATTCTGCTAGTTTTCATTAATTTTACAGAACAATGAGGAAACCAACATAGTTAGGGAGAAGAAAAGCAGGATGACGCATTCGACTGAGCGAGGAAGGAGCAAAAGAGAGCGAGGAAGGAGCAAAAGAGAGCG